>CAUYPK010147793.1:0-19441 GCA_963574355.1 Loris lydekkerianus
GGAAGGCATAAAAGTGGAGTAAATCAATGTTGATACAGTCCAATCTAGTCCATTAGGCAAGATGGTGCAAGAAGTCATTTAAATTAAAAGTGCCCTACCCTTACCTAAATGGCTAGCAGACATGGAGAACACCAGTGATGAATCCACCAGAGCTTTCTCCATGTAGCTATAAAAATGTGTTGTCAAATGGCACACTGTCAAACACTGGAAAGGGGCGCCACAATGGACCTCTCTCTTTTATAGGTATGAATGCTAGATTCAACTATCTCAACTAAGCAGGAAGTGGGTTCTTCTGCTAGGAATACCAACTCTACTTCACTTTGTCATGAAATATATACAGATTGTTTGTAGTAGCTACAGCAATGATATTCTCCTTGGGGTGCCAGGCTGTGTGAAGGATTTTCTTGTTGAAATCTAGGCTGTCAACACTTATTTCATCTTTCTTTCTCTTGCCACTTGCACAGACTTGGCGTGGCTTCAAAACTGTGCGAGGCTTATTGTTTTCCCGTGATGCTTCTAGGGTTAGGTCTCACTTTGTGTTCCTGTCAAACATTCTGAAGAAGTTACTGTAAGATCCAGTCATGACAACGCTATCAGATCCATTCCAACAACATTCAAACTTGTCAAATTTGCAGTCATTTTCATACAGGGAACAAAGTTTACTTCTGAGGTGTTCATGCACCTGGGATGTTTCCACAGACCTGTTTTCCATATTTAAGTCCAAAATTTTGACTGACAAATAGTCTCTAGTCATCATATATCAACCACTATGGCTGAATTTTACATCAGAAATAGAGGAGATGATTTCGGAAAAAAATGACCTGTTACTGAGATCTTCAGGTTCTTCAGACAGTTTAGAATGCCTGTCACAGAGAGCAGATGCCCTCATGTCACATAACAGAATTATTCCTTTACGGCTGCTGTAGACAAATGTGTTACAGCTGCGTGGATGGGATTCTGCTGTGGTAATCACCTCTGTTAGCTCCTCCATGTTGGCAGGCTTGATATCCACAATGTTAAAACTCCTGTCTGTAATTTCCAGATGCCAAAGATTAATCTGCAAATCATCTGCAGATAAATATGTTTTATAAATACGATTAATAAAAATGGAATTGCTGTGGTATGTATGAGCATGGGCAAATATTCTTCGTGGACTGGCCTACAGACTGGCACTCACAGAGTAGTAACTGTAGTGGGGTCTCTATACCTTCCGTCTTCTTCTTTCAAGTTATACCCTTCTGGTCTCTTGTCTCTTTCACTGATTTTCCATAATTTTGTTGTTTTATCATTGGTAGACAATAAAAATTAAGCAGCATTTTTCTGGGGTAACCACCTAATTTTGTTGATCTTTTCTTCTATTTCTAAACTTTTCAAGTAGTCAAACTCTGGTTCATGGCTCTGGAAGGTGCTGTAAACATTATATTCTCCTCTGCTGTGAGACTGGATTTTGTTCTGCTGCTCCTGTTGAAAGATGACAACTGTACCACCTTTATCTCCTGTTGCTAGTATTCTCCAGAACGTTTAAATTCTACTGTAGAAATTATATCTGCTTCTGTTACATCATCGTCTATTTCTCCTTTCACCTGAGAAAAACACCACTGAATATCATTCCCTCCTCCAGCTCCATTTTCATTGTATATCTGGTTCAAAACTTCCCTTCCATTTTCCCTTCGCCTGAAATACACAGCAAGAGCCTTACAGTTAAGCAAGGCCTGCCATGTTGCGCTGCAAATGGTGACCCTGCTGGGTTCCTCGGGGTCTCTGCTTCCTGAACTCACCCCCCTCACCTCGGGATGGGGGGATAGGAAGGGCGGGTGGTGACAGATGGCCGGGTGAGAAGGAAGGAGGAGCAGACCGGCCAGCAGGGTGGTGGATTTCACTCAGGGGGCTTCCCTGCAGGTGCTCTTTCTCCAGCGGTGGTGCGCCTATGACAGCTACCCTAAATATGCCTTTCTAAAACACTTGAGTCTGTTTATAAAACCAATGTATGGTGCCCCATGATCACATTAATGTACACAGCTGTGATTTAATATTAATTAAAAAATGGTAAAAAATAAATAAATAAATCACTTGAGAGATCTTGAAAATCATTTGTTCTTTTAAGGGTTTTTCTGCAAAAAGATTGACTTATTAATTGACGTACTAAATTCTTTTTCTTAATTTATTATTTTTTATTTGGTAAGATAAACATAACATAAAATTCATCATCTAACCATTTCTGAGTGTACAGTTCATTAGTGTTAAATACATTTTTTTCTTTTTATTCTTCAAACACTTTTCTATCCTATTTTATTTTTAATTAATTTGTGTTTCATATCAACTGTTTACATTTTTATATTAACAAATGCATAGTTTGTTTTTTGGATCACAATAAACACAAAATTTATCAGCTGCCTTTCAGCACGTTATGGGCCAGCAGAGAGCCTCTTCTGCCTGTAGCATTCATTTGCCTGGATCCAGGTTTGGGATCGCGGCACAGAGGATCAATTGCCAAGCAGCCTGGGTGGAGCTCAGCTTGCCCATCAGTACTTTGGCTGGAGACATTTGATCACAGGTGCCACTTGCCACACATTTTGCCTTTTGCCAAAGCATTGCCTAGACAGAGGCTCCCGTTCTCCCGTGCTCCTATCTTCAGGAACCTATTTTAACCTCTTTGTCCCTGGAGCACTGTTTTCCATTAGAAAACATGTCCAGTTTAAATACATTCTTTTTCTTTTTTTTTTTTTTATAGAGACAGAGTCTCACTTTATGGCCCTTTGGTAGAGTGCCATGGCGTCGCAGCTCACAGCAACCTCCAGCTCTTGGGCTTAGGCAATTCTCTTGCCTCAGCCTCCCGAGTAGCTGGGACTACAGGCGCCCCCCACAACGCCCAGCTATTTTTTTTTGTTGTTGCAGTTTGGCCGGGGCTGGGTTTGAACTTGCCACCCTCGGCATATGTTATGCAACCATCACCACCGTCCACCTCCATAACTCTTTTATCTTATGAAACCAAAACTCTACCCATAAAACAATAACTCATTATTCCCCCCACCTTTAATTGATGACAACCAGAATTCCATGCTTATGATTTTGACTACTCTAACTACCCAATGTAAGTGGAATTGTGGAGTATTTGTCTTTTGGTAATTAGCTTTTTTCCTCTAGCATCATGTCCTCAAGTTTCATCCATGTTGTTCCATGTGTTAAAATTTCCTTCCTCCTAAAGTCTGAACAATATTCCATTGTATTTACATAACCATGTTTTGCTTATCCAATCATCTGTTGATTGATATGGGTTAGGTATTACAAATAATGCTGCTATGAACATAAGTATATAGATACCTCTTTCTAGGCGGCACCTATGGCTCAAAGGAGTAGGGCGCCAGCCCCATATACTGGAGGTGGTGGGTTCAAACCAGGCCCTGGCCAAAAACTGCAAAAAAAAAAAAAAAAAAAAAAAAAAAAAAATCTGAATCTCTTTCAGATCCTGATTTCAATTCTTTTATCTATATACCCAGAAGTGGAATTGCTGGCTTATATAGTAATTTTATTTTCAATCTTTTATTTTCAATGTATCCCATTACATCCCAGCAACAGGGCACAAGAGTTCTAATTTCTTCAAATCCTCACCAGTATTTGTTATTTCTTTGTGTTTTGATAGTAACTATCTGAAAGTATGAGGTGTTATCTCGTAGTTTTAATTTGCATTTATCTAAAGATTTCAGACATTGAGTGTCTTTTTATGTGCTTATTGACTATTTTAATGTCTTCTTTGGAGAAATGTTTATTCAAGTCTTTTGGTGATTTTTGAATCAGGTTGTTTGATTTTTGTTGTTGTGGAGTTTTAGGAGTTCTCTATGATTATGGATATCAATCCCTATCAGTATAGGATTTGCAAATATTTTCTCTCATTTTGTGAATTACACTTGTACTTTTAGTTCCTTCTAATACATAAATGTTTAATATTTTCATGAAGTCCAGTTTGTCTATTTTGGGCTTTTATTATTGTGCCTTTGGTATCATATCCAAAAAATCACTGCCTGATCCAATTGCCTAATCAGATTATGAAGCTTTGACCTACATTTTCTCAGAAGAGTTTTGTAGTTTTAGATATTACGTTTAGTTCTTTCATCCATGGTCACTTAATTTTTGTATGCAGTATTAAGTAAGAATTCAGCCTAATTATTTTGCCTGGAGATATCCAGTTTTCCCAGCACCATTTGTTGAAAACACTGTCCTTTTCATTGAATGAACTTGACACCCTTGCCAAAAAGTCATTTGAACACATATGTGAGGATTTATTTCTGGGCTATTATATTCCATTATTCTGTATGTCTGTCTTGATGCTAGCACCATACTATTTTGATTATTGCAGATTTTTAAGTAAGCTTTGAAATCAGGGAGTGTGAGTCCTGTAGCTTTGTTCTTTTTCAAGATTGTTTTGGCTACTCAGGGTTTCTTAAGATTCCATATGCATTTTAGGGGGGTTCTATTTCTGCCAAACATGTCTTTGGGATTCTGATAGCATTTGCATTGAATCTGTAGGTTGCTTTGGATAATATTGCCATCTGAACAACATTAAGCCTTCCAACCCATGAACACGGGATGTCTTTCTATTTATTTATCTTTTAAAATTTTTTCAGCAGTTTTATACACTGCTTTATAAACTTTATAGTTTTTATCATACAATTCTTTCACCTTTTTGGTTAAATTAATTTCTAAATATTTTACTCTTTATGATGCTCTTGTCAATAAAACTGATTTGTACTTTCCCTTTCAGATTGTTTATCATTAGTGTTTTGAAATGCAACTGATATTTGTGTGTTGACTTTGTATTTGATATTGGGGTAAATTTATTTATTAATTCTAACAATTTTTGTGGAATCTTTAGGGTTTTTTACATAAAATATTATATCTTCTCCAAACAGAGATAATTTTAGTTCTTCCTTTTTAATTTGGATGCCTTTTATTTCTTTTTCTTTTCTAAATGCTCTGGCTAGAACTTCCAGCACTATGTTGAATACAAATGACAAAACCAGGCGTCCTTGTCTTCTTCCTGATCTTAGAAAAAAAAAGGTTTCAGTCTTTTATCATTGAATATGATGTTTGCTGTAGGTTTTGCATATATACTTTTATTATGTTGAGGTAGTTTTTTTCTGTTCCTAGTTCATTGAGTGTTTTTAACTATGAAAGCTGTTGAATTTTGTCAAGTGCTTTTCATGCATCAATATTATCATGTGGTTTTTTAATTCATTCTGTTAATGTAGTATGTTGCATTACTTTGTTTTATATGTTGAATCATTTTTGCATTGCAGAAATAAATTCCACTTGTACATGGTGAATAATCTTATTAATGTGCTGCTGAATTTGGTTTGCTGCTTGTATTTTGAGAATTTTTGCATAGATGTTCATCAGGAATATTGGTGTGTGTGTGTGTGTGTGTGTGTGTGTGTGTTTTTCTTCTCTTGTAGTGTCTTTGCTGTTGGTATCAGAGTAATGCTAGCCTCCTATAATGAGTTAGGAAGTATTCTCTCCTGTTTAATCATTTTTTTTTTTTTTTAACAGTTTGAGAAGGATTGGTGTTAGTTCTTTAAATGTTTAGTTGAATTCTCCAGGAAAACCATTAATTTAGGGGTTTTCTTTTGGGAGAGATTTTTGAACACTGATTCAATTTCTTTTCTTTCTTTCTTTCCTTCTTTCTTTCTTTCTTTCTTTCTTTCTTTCTTTCTTTCTTTTTTTGAAACAGAGTCTCATTATGTCGCCCTCGTCCTCGGTAGAGTGCTGTGACGTCACAGCTCACAGCAACTTAAGCAATTCTCTTGCCTCAGCCTCCAGAGTAGTTGGGACTACAGATGCCCACCACAATGCCCGACTATTTTTTTTTTTTTTTTTTTCTGGTATAGCTGTCATTGTGGTGTAGCTGGCCCGGTTGGATTTGAACCTGCCACCCTCCATGTATGTGGCTGGCACCGTAACCACTGTGCTATGGGTGCCGAGCCTGATTCAATTTCCTTACTAGTTATAGTCTATTTAGACTTTTTCTTTCTTCATGATTTGGTCTTGGTAGGTTTTGTGCTTCTAGAAATTTATCCATTTCATCTAGGTTATCTGTTTTCTTGGTGTATAATTGCTCATAGTACTTTCTTATAATTCTTTTTATTTCTGTAGAATCAGTAGTAATGTCTTCACTTTCATTTCTGATTTTAGTAAATTGAGTTTTCTCTCTCTTTTTTTTTAGTTCATATAACTAAATATTTATAAATTTTATTGTTCTTTTCAAAGAACTAACTTTTGGTTTCATTGATTTTCTCTACTTTTTCCATTCTCTCTTTCCTTGCTATCTCTCTAATCTTTGTTGTTTCCTTTCTCTTTCCAGCTTTGGATTTAGTTTTTTTGTTGTTGTTTTTCTGTTTTCTTATGTTGTTAAGTTAGGTTGTTAATTTGAAATCATTTTTATTAATGTGCTATAAATTTTTCTCCTTACCACTACTCTTTGTACATCCCATAATTTAAGTATATTGTGTTTTCATGTTCATTTATCTCTAAGTATTTTCTAATTTCCCTTTTGATTTCTTCTTTAATCCATTGGTTGTTTAAGATTTTCCTACTTCATTTTCACAAATGTGTAAATTTTCCAGTTTTGCTTTTGTTATTGATTTCTGACTTCATTCCATTGTGGTTGGAAGAAATACTTTGTATGATATCTATCTTCTTAAATCTATTGAGACAATCTGTGGCCTAACATTGGCATGTCCTAGAAAATGTCCTACGTCCACTTGAGAATAATGTATATAGTATTTTGTTGGCTAGAGTTTTCTATATATGTCTGCTACATATAGTGGTTTATTGCATTAGGTCCCCTGTTTTGTTATTTATTTTCTGTCTAGTAGTTTCATTTATTTTTAAAAAAATTCTTTTCAAATACCTTCCTGAGTTTATTTCCATCTGAAAAATAGTATGTGTTGTGGGAAGAGGTTATTTGTTCCATTTTTACAAACTCAGAAACTGAGGACCAGAAATATCAAGAAATTCGCATAAAGGGCATGAATGTGCACACAACTAGTTAGTGACCAAGAAGAGCTAAATACAAAGTCTTCTGACTGCTGGACTTTTGATCTTTTTGCTACATTTTGTTGGCTCCCTATCATTTTTACCCTCTTCTTCATTTGCCTGAACATTTATTCTCTTCAACTCGTTTTAACTTTGATCTTCATTTTCTACACCCTCCACGTCCTCTCTCTCCTCCCTTACCCGTTCATGTGCTCTCTCAAGCAGCCATTCCTGTCTTTGGCCCCTCAGAATCCCTCCTCCCTGGGCCCACAGAGTCACAGTCATGTCCTATGTGTCTCTCTTCTCTACTTAATGCACTTTGCCCCAATTTATGCTCCCCTCTGCAATAATCTTTTGAGTTAAAGCCCACTTCATATGAGAAAGGAAGAGACTCTGAACTTGAGGGAAAGCAGCAAACCTGAGATGCTCAAAGCTCAACGTTTGCAGACAGGATTCTCTTCTGCCCTGGAGCATCCCTGGTGAGTTATAAGTACTCAGGATTTTTCAAAGATTTATAAGTTAAGTGTCATATCTCCTTGATTTTTTTTAAATAGCAAAATGTTAGAGCTGGAGCATACTTTAAAGATGATCTTATCCATCCTCATTGAAGATGAAAAAACCAGGGCACAGAGAGGTGTCTGAAACTCAACTCCCATCCAGGGGTTTTGAGATCTGGATATGGAGCATTATAAAATACTGTAATAAAGGATCATTTCAGTTGTCAAAAAGTTGGGACTCCTTGATTTAATTTGTTTCTATGACCTTTACCAAATCCTGGTTTGCCTCAATTACTGGCGTATCATTAGGTAAAATGAAGAACCAGGAAACATGAGAACTTGAAAGTTATCACTGCCTCTTTTTGAACTAGGTAGCAACACCACACCAAGATTTCTGTACATCTCTGAAATGTCACCTGAGAGTCATTTATTTAATCGTTATTTGTTCACGTAACCAATATTGGTTACATATGTCAGGTACTTTGCTAGATCCTGGGGATATAGAACTGAATGTTACAATCCTGACCTTACACAGCTCACCATCTGCTGTAAGCGCGAGACATGTGAGCAGGCACTATAACGCAGCACAAGGGAGGCCTAGGGCTCAGAGGAGCACCCGAGGCAGACCCTCACCCTAGATCTTGGAAGTGGGCTTGCTGGAGAGATAGTCAGGAAAGGTTTACACAAGGAGGCAACTGATTTGAAATTTGGAAGCATGAGGTGCTGGGAAGAAACAGTAGGGTTTCTGAGATAGATTGCAGAGAGGGGGGCCTATTACAGTGATGAAGAAAGGTCTACTGAGGAGCTGATGTTAGATAGGATCTGAAAGATAAGGAATTAACCTTCTTATGTGAAAAGCTGGGTAACATTCTGGAATGAGGACATGTATGTGCAAAATGCCCCAAAGCAGAAAACTGCTAAGCCTGCTAGAAACTGTTAAAGGCCCAGGAGTCTAAAGCAAAGTGAGTAAAAAAAAGGAGAAAGGTGATGATGTGCTGCTGGGCAGGAGAGTAAGGATCAGCACATTCAGAGCATGTGGGCCCAAGTAAAAAGGGTGGTAAGGGCTTTCCAGACAGAGGAACAGGCCATGGAAAGGCCTGGAGATGTGAAAATAGTTGGCAGTTGGAGGAATTGGTATGAGAAAATGGTGCTGTGGCAGATAGTCCCCACACAGCATGAGCCAGCCACCAGCAGGCCTTGGCCATTCATAACCTGTCCTAATAGCCTTTCAAATAACCAAAAACCATCAGGGGTGTCCCTGGATCCTTCGGGTGGTAGTCATTTCAGCATTTGTAGTCCACTGCTGGAGGCAAAATTTAAGAGGGCAAACTAGAGACAGCAGCAGCTCACCCAGGGCACCAGAAAAAAATCTGAAGCCCCACAAGATCAATGAAAATTCAGAACTGAGAATGGCAAGTGCAGTTGTCCAGCAGGAGGCAGGCAGACGGCCAAGCCTTCATGTTTGGATGACAAGGGAAGAAAGAATGAAATGCAAGAGGAAAACAAGGACTCTCTCTTCAAACAGTTGGGAAACACCCTCTATTTCCCTTTGTTTCCCAGCTGGGGAGGGTGGCGGCAGCAGCAGGACAAGAGGTCAGGAGGAAGCATTCAATCCGGACACCCTGCCTGCTACCAGGAGACCTGTTGGGTGGATGCCACTGGGCCAGATGCCGGAAACGGGAGACTGAGAGGATGTGGTGCCCAGTCCCTGCCACTGTCCCCACTGATGCCAGGGCCTGCCCCAAAGAGCTGGATGTCAGCAGACAGAAAACCATTCAGACCTTGCAGCAGGCAGGATTCCCATGGCAACCAGCAGTCTCCCTGCTCCCCCCACCCCACCAGTCCACATCCCCTCTTTTCCTCTCATAAACTTTCCATTTGGATCTAACCTACATTCTGGATAAAGTATAGGTTGGCTAAGTGGTGCTAGGGGAGGGGGTACTGCAGGGAGTATTGAGGAATGGGAAGAAGAAATCTGGTTTTCAGATGAAGTCTGAAAATTGAAGGTCAGTGGGCCCCTAGGCAAATGCGTAACCAGGCTGTGTTGTCCTTCTAGTTCTGGCATCTGCTTGAAGCTCTTTTATAGGCAGAGGCCACTGGTCACGTCTTCCCCCTGGCCCTTCCCTGGTCATCACTCTCACCCACTGAAAAGGGTGCTCTGCTGCCCAGTACTGTTCCCCAATTGACTTGGGAATCCGAATTGACTGAAGTCCAAATCTGAGCTGATTGAAGTCCTGTCTGCCCTTTTAGGGGCTAACAGATCACAGGAAAAACACCCTGAGAATTGTAAAAGAAAGTCTACTTGTGACCTCCACTTTCTAGATTCAAGGTCATTAAGCCTTGAATGGAGCTCCAAAGATCTGCATTTTCCATAAGCACCTAGTTCATGCAGGTTTTTTTGTTTGTTTGTTTGGGTTTTTTTTAGACAGAGCCTCAAGCTGTCGCCCTGGGTAGAGTGCTGTGGCATCACAGCTCACAGCAACCTCCAACTCCTGGGCTTAAGCGATTCTCCTGCCTCAAGTAGCTGGAACTATAGGCACCTGCCACAACACCAGGCTATTTTTTTGGTTGCAGCCGTCTTTGTTTTTTGGCAGACCCTGGCTGGATTCAAACCCGCCAGCTCAGGTGTTTGTGGCTGGCGCCTTAGCTGCTTGAGCCACAGGCACCGAGCCTTCGTGCAGGTTTTGATGGAGGCTGAATACACACTAAAGAAATATCATTCTTAGGGATCACCTAGATTGGGATATAGCCAAGGCCATGGGATAAGCAGACTTCCAAGGATGTAGCTGGAATTCAGAGCCAGGTGGCAGACACACTAGAGAAAATGTCCTTTTATGTGAGAAAAGGACTTTCTCAGGCCCAGAGTGTAGACTGCAGCTCTTTGGAGCTGCTGAGTATCTTAGCATCTTCCAGCCAGCACTAAAATTTTTCAAAATGAGTAGGTTCCAGCTCCCTTCCTAGTGCGATGTGTGCTATATTCCCTCTTCCAGAGTGACGCCAGCATCTCTAAGAGCAGTAGAGCTCACTCAATGCTTGACTTAAGTAAAAGTGTCATTTCTGATTCTAACAACCCAAATAAGACCCAGGGAAAGTCACATGAAATGAACCAAAAAATGAACAGACGTGAGCACGCCTAAAAGCCTGGGAGGAATTTCTCTCATGTTGGAAATGGAGGAAATGTTTGTGTTGACCTCCTTTTCCTCTTTGATGCTGATTAGTTTTAAATGGGGTTATTTTAATTTTCATGTGCAGTGAATATTTGCCATTCTGAGCCTCATCTGGCCTTGGTTACCCTATTTATTGCCAAAAAAAAAAATTTTATAGACATCTGAAGAGGAATAATTTCATCGTTAAAGGAATTGATTGAGTGGGAGTACACAGTGAGGAAGAAATGGGAACAGATTGGATCTCTGTTCCGGAGACAAAGATGAGTGATTTCTGTTGGAAATGTGCTGGCATTGCATATTAAAAGTTAATACAGACTTCTCTGAATGCACCATCCATGCTCAATGCCAATGTGCCCAAAACCAGGCATTTACTTTTATATCATTCTGTACAGGTTCCTAGGGGCTGGTTTTAATGAAGGAGAGGGATTATGTTTAATTCCCTACATTGATCATAATGTTTCCAGCTTGATGCTCGCCATTTAGTAAGTATTCGTAAAGTCATTGTTAATTGGTAGTATTTAAAAGTTTTGATGGTTTTAATGCCTCAATGAGCTGTGTTCAGGCTACATTTACTGGTTTTGTTCCTGGGGTGAGGTGACAAAGTGAGGGAGCTGCAGGGTATCTTGGTAACACCCTCCAGCAGCATTGGCTGGATAAGAACTGTCAGAGGCAGCTACGAGACTGAGCTGGATCACTGGTTAGGCCTGTGAGTTGAAGAACTAAACTAGGGCAATACAGAGGAGTGCTGAAGAGTTACAGGCTCTGGACCCCAAGCGCAGCCCTACCATTTGTTGGCTGTGTGACTTCATACAAATCATCCAGCCTGTTTTTGCCTGTAAAATGGAAATTAGAATTACTGTGAACATTACATGAGAGAATGCATGCAAAGCATTTAGGAAATAGCCCAGCTTGTAGTAAGAAGTAGATAAACATTACTGTGAATGCATTGTTGAGTAGTGACTGGAACTGAATTCGCTCATGAAAAATGCTGAGAACTATGGCCCACAGGATTGCTGTGGGACTTCTCCCCTGAGGATGTGTCTGTGACTCTTACCAAGCAGCTTTCTACACCCAAATTTGTCGCTTAATTCATGATGTATAAACTATGAGGATCGTTTGCTCCGTTCTTATCTCATTTCTAGCAATTTCATTCTGTACAAATGTCTTGTACACTTCCCTCTCAAGCATTTCGGTCCTCGAGAACCTCGAGAGTGAAAAAAAGGGGAGAACAGCACATAGCAAAATGTGTGTCCTTGAAATCATAGTTAAGTTACATTACAGAAAAGGGGTGGAAGTTTCAATGTGAGAAACAAAGGAACTGTTCTCTTCTGTTTCCCACTAGCATGCTAAGATGCAGCCTTGAATGGGTAGTCAGCTAATTTTCAAGGAATGCTGGGTCCCACTTCTAGGACTAAGGACTAAAAAATCTCAGCAGGTTTTGAAGTTTTGCATGCTATAAAATACAAGGCTATTCTAGCCCAGTAAACCTTCTAATGTCAGCAAAAGACAGCCAGAGGAGTCAGACATCAGGTTGTGTTTTAGCTGTAGGATTTTCAATTCACTGTCTCCCGGTGTTTTTTGAATAATAACTGTATTACATTATTTCTTCTGCTTCTGGTTCAGCATGAAGTATTACTCAGGGAATGACAGGGAGAAGCACGGGGTGTTTTAAAATGACATCTGAGGCCAGGCATGGCAACTCATGCCTATAATCCTAACTCTCAGAGAGGCCGTGGAGGGTGGATTGCTTTAGCTCAGAAGTTGGAGAACAGCCAAAGCAAGAGCGAGATCCTGTCTCTACTAAAAATAGAAAAACTAGCCAGACATGGTGGTGCATGCCTCCAGTCCCAGGTACTTGGGAGGCCGAGGAAAAAGGATCACTTAAGCCCAGGAATTTGAGGTTGCTGTGAGCTGTGATGACTCCATGGCACTCTAGCCTGAAGCAACAGAGTGAGACTCTGTTTTAAAAACAAAAAACAAACAAAAAAAGGGGGGTGGGGGAAAAAATTGTTGAAGAAGTTCTAAAGAAGAAAAAGAGAAAACATGAATAAAATGAAAATAAAATGATATCTAAATATATACATTCAATGGAATATTATTTAGCCTTAAAAGGGAAAGGAATTTTGACAAATGCTATAAAATGGATGAACCTTGACAACATTATACTGAATGAAATAAACCAGTCTTTAAAAAGTCAAATAATGGGCTCTGTGCCCACAGTGCAGTGGTTAGGACGCTGGCCACATACACCAAGGTTGGCAGGTTCGAACCCAGCCCGGGCCTGCTAAACAATGACAATTGCAACAAAAAAATATCTGGGCGTTGTGGCAGGCGCCTGTAGTCCCAGCTACTTGGGAGGCTGAGGCAAGAGAATCACTGAAGCCCAAGAGTTTGAGGTTGCTGTGAGCTGTGACGCCACGGCATTCTACCAAAGGTGACATAGTGAGACTGTCTCAAAAAAAAAAAAAAAAAGTCAAATAATGTATAACTCCACTTACATGAAGTTCCCAGAGGGGTCAAATTCATAGATATAGAAGAGGGGAATAGAGATTTGATCTTTGGGAAGATCAAAACATCTTGGTGATAGATGGTGGTGATGGTTGCACAACAATGTGAACATACTTAATGACGCTGAACTCCACACTTTAAAATGGTTAAAGTGGCAATAACATTTCATTTTCACATGCATTTTGCCAAATAAGAAAAGGTGTTTTACAGTCATCCACGTCTTTGTGCATAGAATTTTTCTTTTTGCCTATTATCTCCTCTTTACACACATAGTAATATAATAATTTCCAGAATGCTCACCTTCTACCATTATAGTAATAAAGTAACAGAATTTCACATCTGTTTGGAATAAACAGTATACATTGATTTGCATACTTTTCAAGTGAAACTAAACTATTTTAATTGATTATTTAAAGGCTAAAATATTAAATTTTATGTTTTATGAATTTTACCACAATTAAAAAAAAAAATGCAGCTTCAAGGAAAATGATGTCCAAGTGGTGGGTGAAGTTTCTGCACCCTCTTCACACAAGCTGCTCTTCTCCAGACATACTGTGGGATGGTTGCCCTTTTCTAGCCTTATTGTCGGAGGTTGCAGTAAATGCTTTTTGGTGGATTTCGTCAGAGGGATATGGAATCTGCTCTTATCTTCTGCTTCACCAGTTTCAATGTCTGCTCTTTCTGAGGGTTTTGCAAGGGAGGTGTAAGGAACCAAAGGAAAGGAAGGAGGCTCGACTACCAAGTAAGAAATATTGGAGTCAATAGGTGTATGCAATGAGTAATTAAGAGCATTTCTTTCCAGTTCCCTAAATAAACAACATACGTGTCACTTCCCAATAACAAGAGTTTTGGAGATAGTGGAACTCCAATTACTTTGGTTGCCATCCACAGTAGGAAATAGATTTTACATCATGACAAAATGTGTGCATTCATATCAATGAATTTATGTAACTGAAGCAACAGCTGAGGTTTCACCAAATAATACTTGCCCCTATTATATGCAGGCCACTGTGATATTTTACCTGTTCTTTTCCTAAGTTCTATTATACTCCTTAAATACTGGTTGTAATCCTTTACATTTGTTTCAGGACCTCTATTAATAGATCTAGACCTATAGTTGAAAAATACTGCAGTGTGTCTAATGCCCCCTTCTGTGGGTTAATGCGACATTGCTTGCTCTAAGGACTAACCACAGGTGAGAGGCCCTCCGTAAGCCAGAGGAGCCTTCGGGCAGGTCACTTTCTCCTCAGTCTCAGAGGAGAAAAGCCTGATGTGGCAACATAGATTGCAAAACATGTGCATGGCCCACACAGCCATAATCAAGGCTCAGCAGGAGAGGCTTGGATCATCGTGTGTCTGCCTTTCAGCAGGAACCCTGACTATGGACGTCAGCAAAATCCACCCTTCCTGGAGATCACTGCAAAATTATAAAATCAAATCTAATTTGGGCAATCAGGGAAATGGCAAAAACAGGAAACTCTGGGGTCTTGCTAAACATTTCAGTAAAGAGAAGAGTCTGTAGACAATACAACAGTTTTTCAGAGAGAAATTAAAAGTCAGGAAATGTTTGAGCACACATATGGTATCACTTGCACTTTGCAGAACCCTCTGCACCCAAATATCCCTCCTGCTTCCAACTCCATCTTTTTTGCCAGGTTGTCTAGGGAGCTGGGAAACAGAATGTTGGAACCTCTTGCCCCATTTCTTTGTTTGTTTTTTTGTTTGTTTTCTGTGCATGTTAGAGAGATCTGAAGGAAGTTAGTCCCCCAGGGGTGTATGTGTTTACTGGCTACTTACAGTCAAATCCAGGATGAGAGGAATCAATATTCATTGAGCTCATCTGGAAAAGCATATACAATGTAGTAACAAGTACCAGGCACCAAAAAAACATGTTATTTTTGGCAGGTCATGCTAGAATTATTATATTTTCCAGGGCTCAGAAACCAAATTAAGAATTTACTTTCAAAACAAAATGATGCCTGTGTGTGCAGACTCTAGAGACTCCCTAATGGGGTGTAGATGTTTAAGAAAGTCATCCAACTTAATTCCTTTAAGGCAGTGGTTCTCAACCTTCCTAGTGCCATGACCCTTTAATACAGTTCCTCGTGTTGTGGTGCTCCCCAACAAAGCGTAAGGCGTTCTCAAGCTTCTAGAGGCAAGCGCGTATCTCCTTTCTTTACTCACTTTTTCACAGATGTGCCTAATGACATAAAAGAAGGTGGGTCCCTCTGTGATCTCCTGCAGGTACTTGGGCCTAACAAGATTGTGGTTTCAGGTAAGTAATGGACATTGCTGCCTTCAGAGTGCATGATGATGGACCATGTGGATGCCAAACAGTTCAGGTTACTGTCTCCGTTAGTTTGAAGTGCTAGAAAGTTAGGCTAGAACAATGATTAAAGATCACCTTTTTCAATTCTGTTAAGTCAAAAACTTCCCTCCGAAGCCCAGCTCATACTTTCTGTTTTCCACATTTCAATGAACACATTATCCTTGCCACAGAATTCAACAATTCATTTCCCTGATTTTCACGTGGATAATATTCTGTGTTCCCAGGTAGATGGCAACTTCCCTCGTTGGCCTGGCCTTCTTCTCTGGCACATGGCTTGCTCTTCTGTTTGTCCATTGGTGCCACAGTCTGTCCCTTGCACATATTCATTAAGACAGAAGAAGATCCAAGCTGAAGACAGAGTATCCTAATCTCCTCAAAAGGCAAAGTTCAGGGCGGCACCCATAGCTCAGTGAATAGGGCGCCGGCCACATACACCAAGGCTGGCAGGTTCGAACCCAACCCAGACCAGCTAAAACAATAACAACTGCAACAGAAAAGATGGCTGGGCGTTGTGGTGGGTGCCTGTAGTCCTAGCTGCTTGGGAGGCTGAGGCAAGAGAATAAAATTTAAAAAATAAAAAATAAAAAAAGACAAAGTTCAGCCAGAAGGGAGAATAATAATAAGTTTCTAAAGAGGAATATGATCACATGAAAGAGATTTTGCTGAATTTTCCAAGAAATCTCTTTATAACCAACTATATTGGCTATGACACTTTCAGCTAACTGAAACAGAAAACTACCACTCCAACAGCTTAAACAGTACAGATGAATCATCTCACATAACATAAAGGCCAAAGGCAGCTTGAGTTCCAGCTGAGAGAGGGTTTGGGGCTACTCAGTAATGTCATCAAGAATGGACGTTATTTCTGTCCTTCCATTCTGCTGCAGCATCACTTCATTCAGGGCTGGTTCTTCTCAATGTAACGAGATGGTGGCCACCACCTATCAGGCCACACCCTTCTTGCTCATACCCAGTAGGAAAGAATGAATGGAAGTGACCTCTGGCCAAAGTCTTCTCCTTAAGTCGGACTGGGCCAGAGTAAACAATATGTTGTTCATCACTGGCCAGATAAGTTGCTAGAAGAATCCCATGCACTGATAGGTATAGACCAAGCCTTCTCAATAGCAGCACGGTTGACGTTATTCTTTGTTGTAGAGGCCATTCTGTGCAGGGCAGAATGTCTGGGCTTTATAACACCTCACCACTACCAGTCATGAGAATTAAAATGTCTCCAGAAATTGCCAAATATCCTGGAGAGAGGAACAAAAATTGCCCTGTGGAGTTGAGACCCTGAGGGTAGACTAATCAGGTTACTTGTTTCTGTGCCTCAGTTTTCTCATCTATAAAATGGGACACCTAATAGTAACCTTTTCATGTGATCCTTATGAGAAGTAAATGAGTTAATTTATGTAAATAAAGAATATAGTAAGCACTGTATCAGGCATCCTCAAACTTTTTAAACAGGGGGCCAGTTCTCTGTCCCTCAGAACGTTGGAGGGCCGGACTATAGTTTAAAAAAAAAACTATGAACAAATTCCTATGCACACTGCACATATCTTATTTTGAAGTAAAAAAACAAAACAGGAACAAATACAATCATACCGCCTCATGTGGCCCGCATGCCGCAGTTTGAGGATCCCTGAATGGTACCTACTACTTTCATCTACTACTTGGTGTGTGGAATACAGGATGTATTCATCAATATATATTTTCTTTATTTTTTGTCTTTTTTTATTTTGAGACAGAGCCTCAAGCTGTCACCCTGGGTAGAGTGCTGTGACATCACAGCTCACAGCAACTTCCAACTCCTGGGCTCAAGTGATTCTCCTGCCTCTGCCTCCCAAGTAGCTGGGACTATAGGCACCCGCCACAATGCCCGACTATTTTTTGGTTGCAGCCGTTATTGTTGTTTGGCGGGCCGGGGCTGCATTTGAACCTGCCAGCTCAGGTGTATGTGGCTGGCACCTTAGCTGCTTGAGCCACAGGGCACTCAAGCCCAGGGCAACTGAGTGAGACTTTGTCCCTCCTTCCCCCCCAAAAAAAGAATGGCTGTGTAAAAACATGATGAGAAGGCAGCTAGCTGTCTGTAAACCAGGAAGAAAGCCCTGGTTTCCTCAGAGCCACAGGCGCCGACCCATCAATATACATTTTCTGAATAATGAATGAATTCAGTGGAAAAGTCATTTCAATCCATGTAACACTGATACAGCTCAGCAAAACAATATTCTATAATGCCACTCCTGAAAATTTTTGAAGTTGGGATTATACTCTGAATTTGGGGGGCATGTCAAATATCACCACTGAAATGTAAGGCTTATTATATGTACAAAGGTAAAACCTGGTGCCATTCAGAATCTGCATAGCCACAAGAGAAGGGCAAGCTAGAGGGAATTGGGGACCTTAGAAAGGCTTCCCGATTTGTTTATCTAAAATGTGGCATGAGTCTGCTCTGCCCTGTACCCTGGAACACAAGAATGAGAGCACTTCCTTAACTGAATATTCTAGCGTTGGAAATGCAGGCTGAAGTCCATTGAATCAAAGTGCTCATAGTGACATCTTGATGACATAATTTAAATGTATACATTTTTTCCACTTTATTATCATTGATAATAACTACAATGTTTCTATTTGAGCAGTGCCCCAGATGGCTTTACAAACCACTTTCCCATGCCTCTCTGAACACCAGAGAAACTGGGGAAACTGCCTTTCATGAGAGGAAGGGGACAGCACCAGTGCTTCATCAGAGCAGTTTCTCAGCAAATCAGCACAGAGCGGGGAGTGGCGAATGACCAGGGGCAGATAGGATGGTAGAGATGACTGTCAGAGCTTCTGGCTAAGCACGCTAGGTTGGAAACAGGTGACTACTATCCTGTAACTCAACTAATGTGTCAGGGAAAAGATTTTTAAGAACCTATGTTACACATAACATGACATAAATTGTCAGGGACAAAGAGAAAGGGACGTGGGCATGACTGGGTGAGAAACATTTTAATCAGGAAAAGGGAGATGAGGGGTGTGTAAATGTGTGTGGGGTGGGGTGGAGGGAGGTGGTAAGGAAGAGCTAAGGCAGCTGTTCTCAACCTGTGGGTCGCAACCCCTCTGGGGGTCGAACGACCTTTTCACAGGGGTCACCTAAATACATCCTGCATATCAGATGTTTACATTACGATTCATAACAGTAGCAAAATTACAGTTATGAAGTAGCAACGAAAATAATTTTATAGTTAGGGCTCACCACAACAAGAGGAACTGTATTGAAGGGTTGTGGCATTAGGAAGGTTGAGAACCACTGAGCTAAGGTCTCTTCTACATAGGAAAAATGCGCATTCGTCTGCTCGAATTGCCACAACAAAATACCGCAGAGTGACCAACTGAAACTTATTTTTTCCTAGTTTTGGAGGGTGAAAGTTTCAGATCAATGTTTTGGCCATTTTGTTTCTGGGTGAGGGCTTTCTTCCTGTTTTACAGACAGCTAGCTGCCTTCTCACCATGTTTTCACACAGCCTTTCTTTTTTGTGGGGGGAGAGAGGGACAAAGTCTCACTCAGTTGCCCTGGGCTTGAGTGCTGTGCTGTCATAGCTCACAGCAACTTCAAGTGATTCTTTTGCCTCAGCCTCACCAGCTACAACCCCTGGCTAGTTTTCAGAGATGGGGTCTGGCTCTTGTTCAGGATGGTCTCAAACTTCTGAGCCACCATTCCTGGCCATATGACCTGTCCTCTGAAAGAGAGCCCTGGTGCCTCTTCCTTCACTTATAAGGGCACCAGATCTATCAGGGGTGGCGAACACGCAGCTAGAGCCGCATGCGGCTCCCGGCCAAAATGAATTTCGGCTCTTTGCCTCTTATCATTATTTTGTATACTGTGGCTCTTTGCCAAGTTTGGATTTTGTTATGCTGCTTCTGAGGAGGGA
>CAUYPK010147795.1:0-23812 GCA_963574355.1 Loris lydekkerianus
CACGCAGTGACCTGCCAAAACAGACAAACACTCACACAAAAGCATATAATTTTAACAATAATATATTAAACACATAATATAACATGCTCAGCCAGGTGTTTTTTGTTACCTTGTTGGAGCTGCATGCGGCTCGAGAGCCGCGTGTTCGCCACCCCTGATCTATAGGATACTAAGAAGGATTGATCATCAAGTATTAAATTAATTACCTAAATCTATTGAACCCCCAAATCACCCCAACTGTCAAATGCATCGTGGATTTTCTGTGTGCCAGACATTGCTCAATCATGCAAAGGCTATGTGAAACTATTATGTTGGGCCTCTTTAACTCACCTTCATATCATTTACATGAACTTTAAGGTTGCTTCTAAGAGATAGTCAATCCAGTAGCCCCCAACAAAGTACTCAACAATGTGCATCCCTCAGAAGAATTACTGTAACTTGTCTCAGTGTTCAGGAATGTTAACTTTTTATCAGCCAGATGGAGCTAAATTAACCTGTTGAATTCATCTTCCCTGTGATTGTTGGTTTGACCTTCATCTCAGTCTTTCAAATGACAATAAATAGGACCCTTTTACTTGCTTCTCTAGCAAGTTGTTACCATTTGTATTGATTCATACTTATTCCCTGTTCCATTCTCTAAGGGGACCCAGCCAGATATCTGAGAAATCCCTGGTTCTAAGCTTGATTTATTTTCATGAGTATTGAAGTCCAACATATAAAATTATTAGACAGTAGTTAATGAGGATTTAACCCTTTTTGGACAGGTAAGACTTTTATAGACTGGGTTTAAAATGCCAGCATTTGCATTAAACTGTTTATCACAGCTCAATTTACAATCACCAAAATGTGGAAACAACCTTAATGCCCACCAACCCAGGAATGGATTAATAAGCTGTGGTATATGTATACCATGGAATACTATGCAGCCATTAAAAAAGATGGAGACTGTACATCTTTTGTATTAACCTGGATCGAGTTGGAACACATTCTTCTTAGTAAAGCATCACAAGAATGGAGAAGCAAGAATCCAATGTACTTAATTCTAATATGAAGGCAGTAGATGAGCTAATACAAGGGAAATGAGGGAGCTGGGGGAGGATGGAGGGAGAGGGAGAGGGTCATGATGTATAGCATACCTCTTGAGGGCACAGCACACTTATAAGAGGGACTTTACCTAACAAATGTAATCAATGTAACCTAATTCTTTGTACCCTCAATGAATCTCAAACAATGAAAAAAAAAAAAAAGAAGAAGAAGAAGAAGAAAATGCCTATATTCTGAGATTTGGGCTTTTTTTACCCAGTGAGGTAGCTGATACCTTAGTAAAAGCAGTGTTCTCTTTATTTACTAAGTGGCAGGAACTCCTTAACATAAATGTGAGGGACCTCTATTATAAACATATGTTTAGACTAGTACATCAGTAGAGCTATCTTTTAAAGAAAGATGCATGAAAATATCAGCCATGAAATACTAAACCAGAGGCTACGAGGAAAGAAATTTTCAGTGTTAAGCACAGCGATTTAGGATTTAATAGTAGAACAAGATACTTGTTCCTTAAATAATGCCATTTTAAGAAATTCCAGTAGTAGGTTAACCAAAATGGAGCAAATTAATAAAATACTTTATTCCTGTGTGTTTCACTATTTGAAAGTTTAATTCCTTCTGTTAAAATGTCCTTTATCAATTTTAGCAGTAGGGCCTTACCCCCTCTGGTACTTACTAACCCTCTGAAGTTGCTTTGTTTTTCTTCATAGTATCTATTGAATTCAGACACACTTTATATTTTATTTGTTTGCTTGCTTACTTGTTGTGGGTCTCTTCATCCTCTCTATAATGAAAGTTCCATGGAAACAAGGACTTTTTTTTTTATTATTGTATTCCTAGCACTTGTCAAGTCAAACTGACTTAACAGTTGAATTTAAAATACTATTTTTTAAAAATAATTATAATTTAGTATAATCAAAGTAAATCATTTTATGTTTACGTATTCTAATTTTTTTTTCTATAATCATAAAAATATACTATCACCTAAAGGGATAAGTATTTATGTTAACACTTGATGGTATCTGAGATAACTGATTTTTAAGTAATTATGCCAAATTTGCTTACTGTTCTTATATCATTAATCAAGACAACGAACCTTGAATCTTGTAATTAGCAACTAGGATTTACTAACATTTTTCTCTTTGATTTCAGTTTTTATTTCTGTTTTGAGCAAGTGTATAATGTTTTAGGGAAAATAAGGAATTAAAATAGTGACAAAATTAAACAGGTGAATTTAGTGCATGTTTATACTGTTATTTTTAAATATCCAAACTTCCTCTGCAATTATAACTTTGAACTTTTAATAATAGTGTGGTAAAGAGAGTCTTACCCATTTAAAGACTTTGGAAAGAGCCTCAATTATTTTCTTAGAGGTGGACTTGGAATAATAATTTCTGTCCTGTTTATTTATAAATATTATTGAGATATTTCAAAAATTATCTGTTAAATGCAAATTTCTATTCAACTATAAGAGGTTATATTAAAGAAATTATATGATGCCAGTAAATGATTTAATTTGTATAATGATTTTTTCCTTTAGAGTTAGAGGTGTTGTTTCAAAGTATACAGTATTCTCAAATTGTTCTTTAGAATGAAAAAAAAAAAATGGAGTTGAGGAGTTAGTGTTAGAAAAAATGCAGGGCCAAGGAAGGTGTTTGTAGACTGGGCATGCTTTCTCAAGAAGTGGTCAGGAGTGCCAGCTGTAACATGTCTAAGCTTTTTAGAGGAGAATAAAAAAAGGTTAATGCTAAAAAGCCATTGCTTATCTTTTTGGACGTTCATTGATTTCACTAGCATGATACTGGAAACTAAGTTTCACAGGGTCAAAGTTACGGTGGAAATAGAGATAGTTACATAAATGTAAAGCACTTCATTGTATAGTTTAATACTATGAGAAGTGCTGGGATGAATTGGACACTGCCTAATTGAGATGGAGGAAGGCTTCTGAGCCAGCCGACAGAAAGGTGGTCTGAGGTGAGAGATCAAGTTTCTGTTAGCTACAATACCTCATATATGTTAGTGGAAACCTCCAAGGCAATATGGATAAGGATAATATATGCCTAGAAGGAAGCCAAAGTCAGAGGAAGCCAAAGTCAGATCCAGATCCTAAGAAACTGAATCTTT
This sequence comes from Loris lydekkerianus, assembly GCA_963574355.1. Taxonomy (NCBI): domain Eukaryota; kingdom Metazoa; phylum Chordata; class Mammalia; order Primates; family Lorisidae; genus Loris; species Loris lydekkerianus. The sequence goes on from CAUYPK010147795.1 coordinate 3,169, forward strand.
GGTCAAAACGTAGGTGACTAGGTTATGAGCCAAGAACCTAAGACAACTAAGATAGGAATCCTGGGGGGTAGCTGGTGGCTTTATACAACTTCATGAAGCACATTAGCATGTGGTTGGCTGTTGCTTTATCTGAGTCTAGAGCATTTTGCCTGTGTATGGACATCCCTTTTCATATTGCTGAACCAGGGTAGATGGGCAGCAAGGATGAAAAGAAGTTTCCATTTTACCTGGTCTTGATCATAGATAATATTTTCTAATGACATAGGGCTATTATGTATGACAGCAAAAAACTTGGAAAAGTATCTAAAGTTTCCTGTTTCAGCATAGATGGATCTTCCTAAAATTTGTCTTCAGTAGTATAAAATCTGTCAAATACTTTTTTTCTAATATCTGCTTATAGGATTTGAATGTAAACCCTGTCTTAGTCAGCTGAGACTGCCATAACAAAATACCATATACTGGGTGACTTCAAAACATAAATTTATTTTTTCACAACTCTGGAGTCTAGACGTCCATGATCAAGGTTTTGGCTGATTCAGTTTCTGGTGAGGGCACTTTGCCCGGCTTGCAAACAGCCATATTTTCACTGTGTCCTCACATGGCCTTTCCTTGGGGTATGTGTGTAGAAGGAGAGAGAGCAGCTGTCTAATGTCTTCTTATAAATTCACTAATCCTATCAGATCAGGGCTCCACTGTCATGACCTTCTTTAACTTTAGTTGCTTCTTTAGAGGCCCTATCTCCAAATATAGCCACACTGCAGGTTAGAGCTCTAACATATGAATTGGGGGGGGGCCACAAACATTCAGTCTATAACAAACAATAACAGCATCACCACAAATAGCATTTGTAATAAGTAACTTTTAGTGAGCAATTTTTCGTGTGAAAATGTACCAAGATAAGTACTTTAAATGAATTATCCCCTTGTATTAGTCAGCTATGTCTAAGATTTATCACAATATATACTCATTGGGCATTGACTTTATAATCCCATGAGGGTCTCTTCCATGTAATCATGTAAACCCAAGCTTTTTACATATTGTGGCTCTGGCCTCCTTTGAGTTCTAGGAATCCTCTCCACTTAGACAGTGAATGGATGAAGACTATAAATATTGCACATGGCATGTTTTCATGGGCCAGCCTAGAAGTGGCATATGGCCATTTTTCATTAGCAAAAGCTTAATTACATGGCCCAGCTAACAACCAAGAAAGGCAGTCTACCTGTGTGTCAAGGAAGAAAACAGGCTAATACAGATATTGGTGAGCATTAGGGGTGTCTAGTGCATTCATTTAATCTTCCCAGTAATCCAGTGAAGTGGGTATCATTGTTGTCCCTATTTTCCCACTAGTGAAAAGGTATCTAATTTTCTCAACATCATACTACTAGTACTTTGAATTAAAACTCAGTCTATCTTCAGAAATTGGCTTTAATCACCGTGCTGCTCTTTCTGAACTAGGGGTAAGAGTATTATTTCATTACTACAGTAAACATTTGAAATGTTTGACCATCCCTCAAAAATGTTTTAGCAGAGCAATAAGTTTGGTTAAGTGATGGATCAAAGATTGTGCTTAGTCTTATTTTTTTTTGGCTAAAGGAAAGAAGGAGAAAAGGAAGGAAGGGAGGGAGGGAGGGAGAAAGGGAGGGATATAACAAGCTCTTTGTGGGGTGTTGGCTATTTTTTGTTATATGCAATCTTATATATACATAATGCCAGCTTATTCAACATTAGAATCTTTTCTCTCATTGACATAGATTATAGAGATATTTTGATTTTGTTTAGGGTATAATGACATCTAAGTATATGAAGTCCTTTGTCTCTGCACAACTACCTCGTCATAAGGGAGATTTTACTGTTCAAAGGGAACATAGAACCTCATCTCAGAATTTAAACTAATTTGTCTATATTAAGCATAAGTTAGGAGGTCAAGGACTACAATACTCCTTCTCAGTGGGCTAAGAGGTTCCTGAAGTGATTCAGGATAGGAGGGATAGAAGATCTACCTTTGCTTTTATCCAAGTAGTTGCAGTACTTAACATAAATTGCATTAGGTTGTCACTTGTTTGCTGGGTCTTAGGGTACTATATGAATACCTCTCCATTGTAACATCAGTTACTTTAAAATGTTCAATAAACATACATGCATTTTTTATCTATTCTTATATTTTAGTGGAGGATTCATTTCCTTTTGGTAAATAGCACAATACTATCCTAATTCTAGCTAAGTTGCACTAACAAACTATAGAATATGAAATTCTAAGCTTCTAAAAGTTATCTTCCTACCATTCAGATGGTATGTTTCTTAAAATGCCAGCATATCCCAAAGATAATTTAATTCAGCCTTCTCGAAGTACAAGAAGGAATTATTTTTCTAGCAAAACTGTTCTCTTACCATATTTAGTTGAGTTTCTCCAATACTGTAGCAGTCCGGGTAGTTTTCAAAGGTAGGGTGGGTTATAAACTGTTTAGATAAGGTGTGAAAAACCTTAAGTGTTTCCTTTGTATTTTAAAAAGAATAGCGCTTTGGGATTGTTTTTCTTTAAAATAAATTTGCATTCTGTAGTTGATGATAAAGGGGTAGTAGGGAAGGGGGCCTGGCTGACCTGTTGCATTATTAAAAGCCAAGTCAGGATTGTTACGTGTGCATATATATGTGGCCAAGTGAGAGTTCATAGACAATGACATTACTTTAGTCTTTTATCTTGCAGCATTGATAGTAACAATAATATGGATGGGGTCTGTCTTACCAATCTGAAACACCCTATAATGTGAGAAAACATTGAAATCAGACTTGTAGAACTGAATTAGAGATGTGTTGGTATTAAAATACTCCGTGCAACCCATTTCCACATATACCATCTGTTGTTTCCAGATGCACTGCTTCCTAGAGGCGGTATTCATGGGCATGGTATTATAACAACAACAAATCAGCATTCCTAGTTTGGGGGCTTAATTCTCAGAAATACAAGTTTTCATTGGCTGCACTTAAGGGAATTAGACTCTTCTGTGGCTAGGGACATGCCATTACAACCATGGTAATGGAAATAGACCAATTCAGAGCTTATAAGGCAGCAGGGAGCCTTCAAATTGGGAGCAGTACAAAGTTTCTCTGATGTGTCTGTAACTCATGGTAAGTTGCGTAACACTATTAATGCGTCCCCCTTGGTCATTAGATTTGCCTAGCACATTGTAGATAAGATGTTGGAGTTTCCTCTTCTATGTTAAGTTTGATAAGGGAAGTTATAAAATGCTTCAAAAGCTCTAGTATATATGGGTAAAGCCATGTATATAGTCCAGCACCTTAATCTGGTGCTGTCTGTAAAGCAACGGGCTGTCACCTCCCTCAAGACCACTGCTTGCCTCATTAATACCACTGGAACAAATTATCACTTCACAGCCCAGAAATCTTCTATAGCGGTTGTGGTGATTGATGTAACAAGGCTAAAAAATAATGATGAAATGCATGTTCCAGAAGACAGATTCAAATGGCAGGAGCTTCAAAGGCAATTAAATGTGACACAGAAGGAGTCTTCCTGGAATAAAGTATTTTCAAATAAATGGTTAAGATAAGTGTGATAATCTCCTAGACTCACATTACCCATAAATTAGTTTTCTATGAATAATTATTTCTGAAGGCATAGTGTGTATTAAAGTTTAGAAACAGTCAGTTTGAACCATTTAAGAATATATATTTTGGTTTAATATGGGGGGAGAAAAAGCAATACTTTGGGACTGCCATATAGATTCATGATGCATTTATTTATTTGTAGCCATAGTATTTGAATGCTATCTTTTGATATGCTTTAAAGTTTCTGCTTGGTTGGAAAGTAAAAATTGTGATTACAGATGTCAAATTCTTCCAAAGTGAGTCAATGATTTGAATGACGTATTGATTCTATTCTACTAAATTACTAACTACATTGTGGAAAGAACCTACCTGCTCAAAACAGTAGAGCTGTCAATTAGATAGGCACACCAAGGTCACTGTGAAGGGGAAATTTAAGACTTGGCAGTAATGAAGCAGCTGGATGGGATTAAAGCATTCTGGCATGCACTAGCAAAGACAGGGTGGCAAAGCATGAATCTGTATACTTTGGGGAGGTGAAAAATCTAAAGCCTTGGACCTTTTTCCTGGGGAAAAGGTAAAACTCCAACTATCATTTGGACCTGTCAGTCATCCTCCCTTGTTTTCCTGAAATTTGAACACAAGACAGGTAAGAGTAGTACTGGCTCAATTATACCAAGAGCTAGTTTTTGTTGTTGTTGTTGTTTTGTGTTTTTTTTTTGGCCGGGGCTGGGTTTGAACCTGCCACCTCTGGCATATGGGGCCAACGCCCTACTCCGTTGAGCCACAGGCGCTGCCCAGCTAGGTTATTTTTAGTAGGGAATCTTTGTGTAAAAGGTTAGTTACTGGTAGAACTGGACTTCCAAGGAGTTTTAAGAATAACTTCTAAATAGTAATTTAAAAAAAAAAATCATGTTTAGGTTAGGTATAAAATGATCTGGGATGGTATTGGATATTTGTTTAAAGCTATTTCTTCACTTTGCTTTTATTAGCCAAATGTGATGAAGTCATGTGTGCTGTGTTGATTTCTTGGCAGAATCAAAGGAACACACTTATTTAAGGTATTTTATTTGTTGTTCTCACCCAGAATTCTCGAGATATGAGTCAGTACAATTCAACATTCATTCATTCCACTGTAGTAATGAGTTTCAGGTTTATTTTTTACAATATCTTGACCAGCCTTTTCAATGACATGATCAAATGTTGTTTGTAGTTGTACAGGCCATCATTAACATTGCTGTTTACTGGGAGGGCATTTAAGTGTCTTTTTGAAATAAAAATTAAGGGCTATTTTGACCCAGTTCTTTAAACCAAGTAACACTTTTCTGCCATAACACTGGTTAATTTGTAGACTGCAGACAGAAATACTCACCAACTGTCAAAAGAGGCTGGTAAGTTATTTTCACTCTAAGATGTCTACAGTTCAGTAAGAAGCACATATATGAATCAAGTGGCTTGTTTGCTAAAAATGGGTTTTTGAAAATTTCCTTAACCTCTCACAAACTCTGAGTTCAGACATGAGAAATTTTCCCTTTACTTACATGGCTTATTAATTGGTAAAAAATACCAAAAATCCATACTTATGCATCATGGATGGCAGAAAACACGTATGACTAATATGACAGTTGCTTGAAATAGAAAAGCAATAAAATGACTTTGCACTTTATGACACATTTATAGATGGGTAATAAAGCTCCTTCATAATCTCATTTTCTCATCACAACACCCAAGTGATTTGCATAATTATTATTTTATCTATCTGTTTAAACAATAGAAAAGCCAGAAGATGAGCTGAATGACCCAATATTCATTTTTATTGTTACCATCCTTCAACTACATACATAGTCATAGTCATTTTTAAGAAAGTCCTGATTATTTTTTGTTCCATCCAAAAAGCATGTCACTACATTATCATATCTCAGGATAACCGACAGATAATAGAGTGTAGTTTTTGCAGTAATTGTGACTTAAACAACATTGAGAAATTAGGTGCTTATGTGCGGAAGTTAAATTAAAACACATAGATAAGCCTTTTTTAAATGAATACTTGAAACTACCAAATTCCAAATCAGTCATGTAGTATTTTAAGAAGAGAAAGATACTTTCACGCACTTGAATGCCTTCTCTGGGCCAAGCACTGTCACATATGTAAACGTATTTAACAGCAACTTCAGAAAAACATTGTGCAGTAAAGTTATTTTTATTGCTATTTTTATGGAGAAAGAAACCCAACCTCAGAGACGTTAAGTAGCTTCTCTAGTGTCAAACCAGCTACTCAGTGGCAGAGCCAATATTCAAATGTACATCTGCCTCTTTTTAACTAATACATTACAAAGCTTTTAAATAAATGTGAAAAATATGTTTGATAATAGTGGCTAAATTGAAATACATTAAATCTGTGTAATACTGTTCATTGTGGTAAAAGTGTATATCTAGTTTGTTAAATTATTTTTTAAGACACTAGAATAGTTTAAATGCATGAGTGATACCAGAATTTAGAGAATTATGTTGACTATATTAAGGCTGTTCTATAAATTACCATAATGACTTCATTTAAGAACAGTCTACACAAATATTTAATGGAAAAAAGTTAGTTATTTGCACCCACACATTCATAAAATTATGGTTTGTAAAGCTGGGATTTCTATTTTTCACAATCTCATATATAAAACAAGCCAACTACCAAAATGGAAAAATGATATGGCTTCATTTGAACTATCTGTTGCTGGGTATAAGGGCTGTTAAAGATATTCTGGTGCAAATTACTCTTTAAAAAGAGGGCTTAAGTATGTTCGGTTGTAAAATATACTTTTGGCTTTAGGTTATAATACAATCAATTATTTTGCTGTGATTCAATATTGACATATTCCTTCTGGAGGAAAAGCTCAATCACTGTGGAAAGCAATTGTGTGATTCTACATGTGTAGAAATCTTACAAAATAATTACATTCCTGTTATTTTTTTTTTTTACTAATTATTTATGAATGTTTGCAGCATTTTTTTTTTTTAACTTTCAATCCAAATGGTAATTTTTTTCCCCTAAAGAATGTCAGAAAGAAGAGGTCAATCTTAGAAATGACTGTATTATTTATTAAAAATAGTTGCTATTCCAGGAAGTAGAGCAAAATAAATTCCTATTTCCTCACCAAATAAGTCAATGCAAAGTCATTATCATAACCTTTTTAGTCCATAGTAGTTCTGTAATCTCCCTGAGCCCATAGTTTTCTTATCAATGAAATGAGGCAAAAACTACTTCCTGGAGTTACTATGAAACAGTGTATGGAAAGCATGATGAACAGTGTCTGGCAATGAGTAGGTATCAAATTGTTATTGAATCAATTAATGTGTTCATATAATTCAGCATTTGTGAAATATGATTTAGGAATGTCTTATAATCTCACCTAGAAATTGATTTTAAAAATGAACAAACTGTCTATTACAGTTCAGCTGCTTATCAGATTCCTTTGATAGCTTCCCCAACATTGATCAAAATGATATAGAATTCTCAAGAGCATCCCTCCCTCACTAGGCCTTACCCTATACACTCCCTCTTGTGTTTTACAAGTTTCCTTCTCAAAGCAGAGCATTTTGATATGACTGTTTGACAAGACCATTTTGATGGAGCCTTATTGACATAACCACAACAAAATAGCTCTATCAAATTAAAAACCACTGTTTTAGTTTCTTCCAAGGATTACATATCATAACAATTCTGAACCTAGATCTATCCCTACGTACCCCAGACCTCATGATTCTTTGACTTAATACTTTATTCATATTGTTACTGCTTAAAATGTATTAGAATGTATTGATTTTTATAGTCATAATAACCCTACTATTTTAAAAATGTTCGCAACTCAGTTAATCTCTAAGGTGAGGAATATGTTTATCCCTAAAACCCATTGGTATAGAGTGTTACTTCATAATGTATATATACTATCACAGAAATTGGTAAAGAAATCCACAGCCTCTTAGAAAAATCAACAAAACTTCCCCCCCAAAATAGCTTTGTTAAAAAGTATTTTCTATTAGAAAATGGGTCAAAGTCCGCAATTACATTGCTAAATCTGTATTTCAGTAGTAATTAAATAAGCATAGCAGGCCGAGCACATTGGCTCACGCCTGTAATCGTAGCACTCTGGGAGGCTGAGGAGGGAGGATCCCTTGAACCCTGTCTCTACTAAAAACAGAAAATTAGCTGGGCATAGTGATGCACACCTGTAGTTCGTGGTACTTGTGAAGCTGAAACAAGAGGATCTCTTGAACTCATGAATTTGAGGTTGCAGTGAACTATGAGGATGCCACTGCACACTAGCTGGGGTGACAGAATGAGACTCTGTCCCAACAACAGCAGCAACAACAACAACAAAGCATGGCAATTGCTACTTTAAGAAATGAGAGAATTTGAAATAGTGACCATTCAGCCAACCAAATGAATTATGGTTGATATCCCTCCTTTATGAGAAAATCATGTGTGATACTCATGTGGCTTTTAGTTTTATGTAATGTATGCCAGACAGTGACTAATCTCAACTTCATTCTTTCCCCCATTTTTGAGCTTCTCTCTATCTCATACTTTTCTTGCACTTAGATCAGAGATGAAAGTGAGGTTCAGAGATAGAAGGAGGATGTTTCTTTCACATACTACTTGATTTTTAAATAATCTGAATATAAACCTTGTCATGTTATCAAAATATCAGCTACCCTTTCTTTTCTGTATACTTGTCTTCGTTCTTTACCAAAATACCAAATGGAAGATAGATGTGCTACAGTTCAAGGTGTTGTGTTTGTGTCTATGTATACCTTGGTGAGTGGGAGTGGGGTTGAGCATGGAAGACACTGTTGGTATGAGGCTCAGTGTCATTTTTTTGTGATTAGTTTTTATTCTCTGAATCTGTGTTATAAAACAAAAATTCTAAGACTGTCGTGCATGTTAAAAAACTGCTTGATATTGCTAAATTGTGACTAAAAACTGAGAGATACCCATTAAGAAATGTGTTTAGAGAACTAAAAATTCTAATTCAAAAATAACATCTTGAAAAAAAGCAGTGGAAAAACCATCTGCAAAAAATATAATTCACTCATGCCATTAGAGGGAAGATGTGACCAATAAGGAGAGATATTTGGGTATAAAACAGGCCTGACTTTTCCAAGTGACCTATTTCAGGGTACATATATGTAGTCATAGACAAATATTTGAGTGAGTAAAATGGTAATAGAAAAGAACAATGTGGGACAAACTGGTGATACAATTATTTTTGGAAAGGGAGTCTTTCTCTGTAGCCAGGCTAGAGTATAGTAGTGTGATCATAGTTCACTTCAGCCTTGAATTCTTGAGCTCAAGAGATCCTCCTGCCTCAGTCTCCTGAGCAGCTGGGCCTACAAGCACACACTACCATACCTGTGTATTTTTTTTTTTTTTTTTTACTTTTTATAGAGATGGGTGGTCTCTGAATTGTTGCCTAGGCTGGTCTTAAACCCCTGGGCTCAAACGATCCTGATCCTTTTGCTTCACCCTCCTGAGTTGTTTGGGTTATAGCTGTGAGCACCACCCGCCAGACTGGTGATATACTTTATAGGATCACATTCACTATATCTTATATAACAGGCAGATATTAAGGTAGTACTTAAAAATACATAATTATTGACACTACCTTAGTATCTTGAGGAATGTACTTTTTAAATATAATAGAAACAGACATTGTAATTTCTGCCTTTAGAAGGCTTCCAGCCTAGATGGGACTACATGACATGCTGACATACAATTGATTATAAAGAAGAATGAGTTTTAAAAACGTTGCCAGGCACAGTAGATGATCTAATACAAGGTGGGGGTAGGGGAATGAGGGATCGGGACGAGGGGAGGAGGGAGGTGGATGGGAGGGTGTCGCACTGTATGACATGTCACTTGGGGGTGGGACACAATCAGAAGAGGGACTTGATTTTATAGACACTATCAGTGTAACCTGATTCTTTGTACCTTCAATGAATCCCAAACAATGAAATAAAAAAAAAATGTTGCCAGGAAAATTTAAATACTGTTCGTGCGCAGGACTGGTATAGACTAGGCTAATCTAAGAAAGATCTCTTTCTTTATGTAAACCTTAAGATGAAATTGCTAGGAAATGGTTATGTTATTCAGACAGACTTTTGAAGCAGTGGTATTGAAGACTGCTTAAGACATGCTGCAATTTATAGGGTTGTCTAATTCTAGAGAGGAAGAGTGCTGTCATAAGGAAAAGATCATGAAGAAAGACTGATGGAAGATGGTTGACTTGCCAATACTATGGTAGCACTATGTCATAAACTGGTACTATAATGACTATTACACACTACCCACACAATTAGAAGATAACAACCATTCATTTCCATTTTGCTCATCTTCATTTTCTCAGATATTTGTAGCTTATAAAATAGGATAACCTGATTAAATTTAGTCCTTTGAATCACAAGGAATTGTAGATTATTTCCTTTTTAATTCTGGGAGAACTTAAGCCATCTGTTGCCTTGAAGCAGAGAGATTTAGTAATCAGGCACAGCAGTAAGAAGATATTTGTCTAGGGATGCTATTAATTAACAAACTTGGAAAGCGTTCTGCAATTCTTACCTTAGAGTCAAAGCACCCTTAACAAGAACATTGGACATTAGATTAGAAAACCTGTCTTGGGTCAGCTGCTCTTTATGTTCTGCTTTGGATAATGCAGAAGAAAATGTGAATAGAAGGCATTGGATCGATTACCGTGAAAAAGTAAAAAAGCAATAAATGACAAAATTGTCAATTATGAGATCCCAAATGAGTGAAATGTGCATTTAGAAAACTTCAATATTTCTAAACAAGTGGTATGATGTTTTTACACAATCCTTTTCATTTAAAAGTAGCTATTTTTTTAATTTATTTATTTTTATTGTTAAATCATAGCTGTGTACATTAGTGCAATCAAGGGGGACAAGCTGTTCTTACCATAAAGAAATGATAAATACTTGAGGTGATGGATTTGCTAATTACCTTGATTTGATCATTATACAATTGTATACATGTATCAAAGCATCACATTTTACTCCATAAATGCATACAATATTGTCAAATAAAAATAAAACAAAACTTTAAACCAACTTCCCTAGTGACTTTGCAGCTTAACTCCTAAATTTAAATTAGAAAATTTGAACAAAAATTTTTGAGAGAATTAGAAAAATTTTTTAAAAATTAATTTTATTTAGGTATAATTAACAGGGGTCCTCAAACTGCGGCCCGTGGGCCACATGAGGCTGTGTGATTGTATTTGTTCCTGTTTTTTTGCTTCAAAATAAGATATGTGCAGTGTGCATAGGAATTTGTTCATCGTTTTGTTTTGTTTTTTTAAACTATCGTCCAGCCGTCCAACGGCCTGAGGGACAGTTAATTGGTCCCCTGTTTAAAAAGTTTGAGGACTCCTGGTCTAACAAAATTGTGCCATTTTAAGTGCATCTATTATGAGTGTTGACAAATGTAGTATATACATATCTCCCTGAAATTACCATCACCCCTTAAGATTCTCTTCTTCTTCCCAGTCAGTTCTCACTGTCCCCAGCCTCAGGAAATCATTGATCTGCTTTCTGTCATTATAGATTAGATTTATCTTTTCCAGAATTTCATATTGGTGGAAAAATACAATATTTAATTTTTTTTTTGTATGACTTCTTTGACTCAGAACAAGGGTTTGTGTTGTTTCCATATTGGTATGACATTTGTTATCTAGGTTTTCTGCTGCATGTACATTGGTATTTCGTTGTGATTTTAGTTCTCATTTCACTGGCTAATGATGGCCATTTAGGTACCTTTTCAATGAAGTGTCATTTGTAGTTTTTGCCCATTTTCAAAAATTGGGTTGTTTGCCTTTTTTATTATTGAATTATTAGAATACTTTATATATTCTAGATTTAAGTATTTTGCCAGATATACAGAGGGTGCAAAAAAAAAATGTATACAGATTTTAAGAAAATAAAAAAGCTGTATTAAAATTGTAATAATATATGCCAATAACAAAAATGAATATAAGACACATTTAAGCACTTCTTATAATTACAGAAGTCAAATAAGACTTGAGTATTATAATTTTAATACAGTTTTTTTCTTTCCTTAAAATGTATATACATATTCTTGGTACCATTTTTATGTATTGCCTTTTTATTTTCTTAATGGCCCAAAACTTTTAATCTTGAGGAAATGCCCCTTAATTTTTCTTTAAGGATTAGTGCTTTTTTTTTTTTTTTTTTTTTTTTTTTTGGCGTATTATCACTTATTAACCCTCAGTAGAGTGCTATGGCATCACAGCTCACAGCAGCCTCCAAATCCTTGGGCTTAGGCGATTCTCCTGCCTCAGCTTCCTGAGTAGCTGGGACTACAGGCACCCGCCACAACGCCCGGCTATTTTTTTGTTGCAGTTTGGCCAGAGCTGGGCTTGAACCCACCGCCCTCAGTATCTGGGGCCAGCGCCCTACCCACTGAGCCACAGGCGACACCCAGGGTTAGTGCTTTTTATGTCCTGTGTATCCTTGCATACTCTAAGATCATGACATATTTCTCCTGTGTTTTCCTCTGGTAGTTTTATAGTTTAAGTTTTCCATTTAGGCCTATATACATTTTGAGGTAATATTTGCATATGGCTTGAGATAGGAGTTGGAATGTAGTTTTTCCAAATGGTTATCCAGTTATGTTAGCATCATTTAGTAAAATATCCCTCTAATTGAATTTTACCTTTGAATTCTATTCAAAAATTATTTAACCAGATATATGTGTATCTATTTTTGAGTTCCTATTTTGTTCCATTGATCTTCATGTTTCTTTAATTATTCTAATACTACACTGTCTTGATTATTGTAGCTTATAGTAAGTCTTGAAATCAGTCCTCTAAATTTGATCTTCTTTTTCAAAATTCTTTAAGCTACTCTAGGTTTTTCATATTTTCATATAATTTTTACAGTCAGCTTGTCAATTTCTACCGCAGGAGCCTGATGGGATATTGACTGGTTTTGCTGAAAATTTATCAATTTTTAAATTTATCAATTAAAAAATGTATCAATATTGAAGAAAATTGATATAAATTCTCAGCTTAACAACTTGAGCCTTCCAATCCGTGAAAATGGTATCTCTCCATTTATTCAGATCTTTAGTTTTCCTCAACAATATGTTCTGATTTCCAGCATGCAGGTCATGTTCTTTTGTTAAATTTATGCCTATATATTAGAAAAAACTTTTGAAATTAAATATCAAGAGAGAAGAGAGAGCACAAATTATGCAGGAGTTTTTGTGAGTTTTATTTTTGGTTGACATCAGCAAGCTTTGTGATATAAAATTGTAAAGTGTTATGGTGAGTAATTCCAATTTATGTAAGTCCCCCCCCCCCCAGTTTTTGTTATTAGTGTTCTGGGCATATATTTTCGAGGAGAATCTTCCAAGTGAATCTTTTACTTTATCCTAAGGATTAGTTTTCTAATGTTTGATGCTGCCTTATACATTTTATTTGTTCACTGACTTATTGACATAAAGACTATAAAAATACTTCTCCTCTTTAAAAGTCTCTTTGACATTAGTTGCTTTAACTAGAGGCCCTTTTAAAGAAACTCACAAGCCCATGTCTCCAGCCTAATATTTCATGAAACTCTAGTTCTGCATTACCTACTTTTTGCTAGATATTTCCACATATAAAAGGTTGTAAATTTAAGCATATCTGAAACTAAACAGCTCTTCTCTGTCTCTCTCTCTCTCAAAATATCATTAGACAAACATATTGCTAGTACCTGGTATAGAAAGATGAGCTTGTAGTCTAATATAAAAGATATAAATGTAAGCAAAGTTACTGTATGGTTTAACAAATTGCATAATAGTGGTAAAGTTAGGTTATTATGGAAGTACCTAACTAATGGGTGTGTTCAGGTACTTCACAAAGAAAGTCATACCTAAACTGGTACCCCTCAAATTCATTTTTTATCCATCAGGTGGAATAAATCGTAAAATAAATACTTTTGTCATTCATACTGTTAGTCTACTCCGTGTTTGAAAAACTTGGAGTCATTTTCTTTCTCTTGCACCTCAAGTTCAGTGACTAGATATTACCAGTTTTATGCACTGTAGTATGGTCATTAAATGTACCGACTCTAAGGCTAGACTGCCTATCTGAAACCTGATCCCTCTTCTTATTAATTGTGTCTTTTGGCAAGTTACTCAACCTTTTTACATTAGTTTCTTTATCTTTGAAATGCAGATAAGTGATACCTACCTTCTAGGGTTGTTATGAGAATAATGTAAGATGATGATTATTAACTTTTTAACTCAATGCTTAGTCCATAGACAAGCTTTTAATAAATGTTTGCAATTATCAACATTATTGTTATAGTATCACTTAAATATTTTCTTTCTTTTCTGGCCCGCTTGAAACTACCCTGGTCATTCTTTACCTTTACCACTATCGTACTGAATCTGGATTGAAAAAATTTGTATGCATGTTTGATACCGGAATTTCGTCTTCAGTAGGTTCTTGGTCTCGGTGATTCGAAGAATGACTCCATGGACCACAGATCAGTGGTAAGACGAGATATACTTTACAGAAAAAAATACAAAAACACCAAAGCTCCTAGCAGAGAGAAAAAAACCCAAGTCCAGAGAAAAAAGCTGTCTCTCTCTGGGCTCTTTGTCCAGGGGTATATATAGTTGCATGGGTTCCTTGTGGTTACATGAGGGCAGGACTTGGTAACAAATGAATGGATACAGTCCTTTCCCCTGGTACAAGGTGAATGAGTGCATTAATGAATGGATACAGTCCCTTCCTGGAATTCAGGCCTAGGAAACTTACATGAAATTGACCTAGGCATAGGAAATGGGAGTTCCCTGTTCCCTCATAAGTGCAAGGGGAAGGAGGCACTAAGGTGCTGGTGTCTCCCGGCAGTTGTCCGGTCTCTCTGGCTACTGGAGCCTCTGTTTAGGTGGGGAATATGGTAATTTCATTAACAAAGATGGGAATTTAAGAAAGGAAGGGTAGTAATGGCAGTGAGCATTAAGGAATGTTGATCTGAATGTTCAGTGAACTTCAAGATCTGAACTGAACTGGAGGTAGTTACTAGACAGTTATAAATACAGGTTGAAAGGTCAGAACCAAACATGTATACCTAGAACAATCAGCGTGGCAATATTAGGAGATATCATTATGGATAAAATTGTGTATAGGTAAAAGAGAACTTGTGCATAGTGAGAATTTACTTCATTGGATTGTCCCAGAGCATGGGATGGTGTTAGGGATGGGACTCTGAGAGACATATAGTGAGAGGTTTTGAATTGTCAGCTAGGAATTGATGTAAGAGCTATACATTAGGAGCAATGGAGGCAAGACGAGGGTTCCTACTGCTCAAGATCTGGGCTATTTTCCCCCATTTAAATGCTTCAATATAGTTGTGTCAATGTGTATAAATATGTTTTATTAAGTAAATAGTCTCAGGCTTGGTGTTTGATTGAATTTGGTGGAAGCAGAGAGAACTCCTTCAATTTACACTTTCACATGATGAAAGCAACTTCTAATTATAGTAAATAACAGTGAGTTTTTATTTATTTTTTAAATTTAGGAATAATATTTCAACTATACATTACAACACAACTGTTTAAATGAACTCTTCACTGATTCAGGATTTGAGAAGAACCAGGGCGCTGAATAAAAGCCATGTGTTGTTATTTCATTGTTGCTAAAAGACAAAATCAATACTTGATTACTCTGAATTAGTATATCCAACCATGCGAATCTTTAACCTTGGATTAACTAAATGTAGGACCATGACCCAACCTTCAGCAATAATATTTAGAAATTAAGACTGAACTAGTGCTAAGCCTATTTGTAAAGTGTGGAGTTGCACGGTTGCATTGCTGCTCAAGCTAGTTTTTTAACTGTCATTCTGTCTGGAGTAGCTACAGAATTATGTCAGCAGACTTTTAACTAATTGGCATTTCTGTGACCTTTCCCTTTCTCCTATTTCTACTAATCTTATAACACATCTTATAAATTAGACATTTCTACCCTCAGTGGTACTTTGCATCACACTAAAGGTTATTTCATTTGTTAATATTCCAAATAGTTTTACAAATCACCATTTCTTATATTCCTACATATGCATTAAATCATTCAAGATTTCACAATCATGTATTTAGCACCTGCTGTGTGCCAGGTAGTATCCTAGGCATTAGAACTGTAGTGGTTTGTAAAGCCAGCAAGGAACTTCTCCATACATTCTATAATGGTAAGGACAGATAATATGTAAATTAATTCTTAAAGTAGATAGCTTCAAATAGTAATTCGTGCCATGAAGACAATAAAATAAGATAATTAGTTAGAGTGATTTGGTAGTGGTGATTGTGCAAAGCTAGGAAACATTAAGATTGTCATCACAGAAGGTCTTTCCAAGGTGACATTTGAGCCAAAACATGAGTGATAGGAAAATCTCAGCCAGGGAATTATAGGGAATAAGAGGGTCCCAGACAGAAGGAACAATGGCAGGTACAAAGGCTCCACATTTGGAATGAGTGGATAGGTCTAATGAATAGAAAGAAAGCCAATGTACATGGAGTGTGGTGAGGTAGGACAGGAGTGAATATATAATTTGAACTTAAAAAAGCAAGCAGAGTGGAGATCATTCAGGCTCTCATTGGTCATGATATGAAGCTTGGATTTGATTCCAAAGACAGTGAGAAGTCCTTGGTGGGTTTACCACTCTAGCTTCTGAAATTGGCCTCAGGAACTTCTTGTTTCCTAGTGGCCTGCTTCTTCGATAGTGAATGATGCCTGGGTTTCACTGGCCTAGAGAACTGATTAGCTCTCTAGCAGTTTAGAACCATCCTTCTGCTGCCACTGCCCCTCCCCAATTTCACATCTCCCTGCACTGGCTCTGAGTGGGAATTCTTCATTGTTCTAGCAGAGGAGAATATCCACAATTTTGGTGTCAGGTCAGATAAAGACTCCCCCCAAAGGGCGGCACCTGTGGCTCAAGGAATAGGGCACTGGCCCCATATACTGGGGGTGGGTGGGTTCAAACCCGGCCCCGGCAAAAAAAAAAAAAAAAAAAACGCCAAAAAAAAGACTCCCCCCCAAATGAAAGCCCACATAAATCTTCCTGGTGTAGGTCAGTACAATTTCTTGCAGCAACATTCCTTAGACAGATGCATGAGGGTGTAGCTGCCATGGTGGGGAAATGTCCCCAGGAAGGGATCTGTCTCAGAGGGAATTCATGGGAGATCCCTGCATTATCATTGATTTCAACATGTTCTTCATGAGAAGTGTTAGGGTGATGGAAGTTTTTGGTGTCTGTGAGGAATTATGAAGAAGGTGAACTAGGATCTAGGATTTCCACATGCCTCTAGCTTGGTCCAAGGGAGAGAGACTGTGTACTAGCTTTGAGTCCTTAGAAAGAAAACTTCTGCTGTTTTGGGATTCCCCCAGAGTGGAGTGCAGTTGCCTGCAGAATTCTCTAATTCCAGATTATGTGTGCACCAAACTGCCTTCCTATTGTCAAAAATAACCTCACCTCTTCCATTTATATTGTTCTCTGTAGTTCACATTGTCCCATATGCGATCTAATTTCATCATCAAGCCAACCCTACAAGATACGTTTTATTCTGTGTTAAAGATTATGAAACTGAAACCATAGAAAATGCCCCCAGGAATCAAACCCAAAGCCAGCAGAAGAAAAGAAATAACAAAGCTCAGAGCAAAGTTAAATGAAACATAAATAAAGAAAAGCAATACAATGGATTAATAGGGGGAAAGTTGGTTCTTGGAAAAGGTAAACAGAATCAGTACACCACTAGAAAAATGAATGAGAAATAAAAGAGAAAGGATTCAGATAATCTCAATCGGAAATGAAAAAGGAGACTTTACAGCTGATACCACAGAAATAGAAAAACAGAAAGTACTTACCTATTAGAAAAGAAATCATTTTATCAAGAAGACTACCTGCACTTGAATGTTTTTTGCAGCACAGTTCATAATCACAAGATGTGGAATCAACCTAAGTGCCCATCAAGTCATGAGTGGATTAAGAAAATTGTGTGTGTGTGTGCGTACAACATTGTGATACTGTACATTTCATATGAAATGTCCATAAGAAATAAATATATACACACAGGGAAAAAAACCACACACACACACACACACACACACACACACCATGGAGTACTACTCAGCCATGAAAAGGAATGAAATGATGTCTTTTGTAGCAACATGGACGGAACTGGAGTTCATTATCCTAAATGAAGTTTCTCAAGAATGTAAAAGTAAACACTACATGTTCTCACTAATAAATGGGAGCTCAATACAAGGGTACACATGGGCATGAAAAGACATAAAGGATATTAGAAACTAAGAAGTGAGGAGGATAGAATGGAAGTGAGAGATAAAAACTTACCTATTGGGTACAGTGAACAATATCCAGGTAATGCAAACACTGAAAGCCTTGACTTTAGCATTATATAGTGTATCCATGTAAAAAGAACATTTGTACTCCCTTAGTATTTTGAAATAAAAAAATACCAAAAAAAAGGAGTGATATATTGATACATGCTACAACATGGCTGAACTTTAGAAATGTCATGCTATGTGAAAGAAGTAAATCACAAAAGACCAAACATTGCATTATTGTACATTTCATATGAAATGCCCATAAGAAGTAAATATATACACACAGGAAAAAGGAAAAGCATTCCCAGAAAATGTTTTCTTTATACCAAATATAGTTAAATAAGTGAATGTGGTGAATATGTTAGAAATAGAGCCAAAAGGATTTTTGTTTGTAGTTTAGTTGCTGAGGATGAATAATATAGTTTCTTTGTCATTGCTACAGACAGAAAAAGTGAATTAGTTAAGGTTAGTCCATAGATATTGCTAGAAAGCAGCTATTAATTATTCCAACTATTTGTTGTATTTAGATTTCCTGTACCTAAAATGCATTTTTTAGAATTTTTTAGAAATGCATTTCCATTTCTACTTTTTTCATTCTAGTTATTTCATCCTTGGTGCAGCTCTAGATTAAGTCATTCAATTGTGAATATTCTGTTTGCTGATAGTAAGCACTTTGTTTAGTAATGTAATTTTTATTTAATGTGAGGAAATTGGATGTTTCCTTTTGTGTGTCATGAGCTGTGGTAGGCAATGGAGGGAACTGGTCCTTTTAAATGGAAGAAGAAGCTGCTATGTATGAAGAGTAGACTGCAGGTATACAGTGACAGATGAGATCCAAGGAGGGCTGGAAGTTTGTGAAAGACTTCTGACAGTATCATAAATTGAAGAGATGGAGTTAGAGACAGATCTCAGTTTCCTTAAGCTTTTGTAATCACTGGTGTGCTACATGTAAATAACATCCCTTTTGCAGAATTAAGGGTGATTTGGGGGAGTAACTGTGAAAGAAGAATCGGACTCTTATTTATAGACCTACAATGTCACTGAAACTGTGGGAAGATTTTTCTGAATATTATCCCATTTACTTTCCACAAAAAATACTAGGAATAAGGACTAAGCCCCTTTTACAGATGAGAGGATACCACTGACCCCTAAAGAGGTTAAATACCTTACTCAAGGGACAGTGCTGATAAGTGGCATAGTCAAGATGCAAAATTATATGACTCCAAAGCCTACCTTCTCTTTCTCTTATATCCCTTGTGGTGACACAAATGAACTTTCTTAATTAAAATTGCTGATTTATTTGTATTTTAAAATGAGAATTATAACCTAGTTTTAACTGTAGTTAAGTCTTAATTTGACATTAAACAAGGATTTTCCTCTATAATTCTGGAAATCAGATGGTAGCGTTATGGAAAGATGTTTCATGGACCCACTCTTATATAAATCTTCCTTCTTCTATTAGTATTAGTGGATAAATCCCCTTTAATATCATGATTTCTGGCTCTTTGATTATCTGTATCTTGGAATTTTCAAAATATCTAAAAGGTTTTAATAAAACAGAACCTTAAAAATGAGAAAAATCATACCATGAGCTAAAGAGAACTCTAGTTACCAGCGTGGAACCAAGGTACCTGATCATGCACTGAGGTGCCATTGAGACTTGCAATGTTAATTCCAAATGCAAACAAAAGGGGCTAGCAGTGTATACAGCTATCCTGATGAATTTATAGTATTGAGAGCAACTTAATTTAGGGTACTATTTTACGATATTTCTGTCAAAAAGAAAATTAGTAGTGCATAGAGAATCTAGGAAAAGCCAATAAGAACTGGAAAGGGAAATTTTTGTAATTTTTTTTTTAATTAGGAGTATATAAAATTAAACACACACCTACCTTTTGCATTATAGTTATAAAAATTTCGACCACAAAGGAAAATATATTTGCAATGTTGAATATGGTACCTCAAAGACAATAACTTACTGAGATTCAAAATGTGGGATTTTTAAGTAATTAGTGACTGGAATTATTTTCAGCATGGGTATTTGTTTGTTTTTTGTACTTTAGCAGAATTTTCCTCACAGTTTTGGCGTAAGTATCCATCTCCAGGACATAATCTTGCAAGATCACCTCTAATCCTTATCCATTGGTGACTGGGTACTGAGATGGGACATTATGAACTTGATCTGACAACTTAATAAGATGTAATAAGACCTGAAATAGGGGCAGTGCCCTTTCAACTGAGAAGATCTAGATAGGTACAGAATCTTTTCAAGGGTATGTCTAACTAAATTCCCTTTAAGACCTCCCTCTAAAACATAAATGTCTTTTCCTGTTTCAAACTAGAATGTGATCAGTTGGAATATTGGCAAGGAACAGGTCATTAGTGAGAACTCCAATGAAGACAATTGGCTTTGGGTTTGATTTTCCTGTTTTTGCGGTTAGCTTAGCACCAGATGGTGCCCTAGTGAGTTCTGTATAAATAATACAATCATAGGGTTGAGTGATTCTCTACCAGTCACAGACTCAAGCAGAAAATAGCACTTGTCTTTTCACACAAGCTCATGTAGATTCTCTTAATGCTGAATTGTTCTTATGCAGCTCTAACCCTTACATTGTTGTTATAGTTAATATATATATATATATATATATATATATATTTTTTTTTTTTTTTTT
>CAUYPK010147804.1:0-13276 GCA_963574355.1 Loris lydekkerianus
TGATGTGAGGGTATCAGCATTTAACCTACTGATTCCTCAATTATTGTAATTGTTTTGGGTATATATTTTTATTTTTGAAATTTACCAGTGGCTGCTGCATTTTCCACGTTGGCTTATACTCGAGTCACTAAGTTTTCCCAGCTTTTAGGGTAAAATTAAGGGGGTCGGCTTATACTCGGGTCAGCTTATACTTGAGTATATATGGTAAGACAATTTTTATCCATTCCTGTAGTTTTAAATAACAGATCAGAAACATGGTACTTATTGTTAATACCATCTTCTTTCTTATGCCATGTCAAATCTTCATTATGTCCTACCGCTATAACCTCCAAAATGTTTCAAATCTGTCTTCTTTTCCCTGTTTCTATAGGTACCACCCAACTCCAAGCTATAGTCATGTCTCATTTGAAAGAAGGCGATACATTTCTAACTGCCCTCTTGGCTTTTACCCTTATTTCCCCTTTAAATCCTTTCTTCACATAGCAACCAGTTTTCTCCTTAAATATGGAAACTGTGCCATGCCATTCATGCACTTACACATCCCCTAGTGACTTTTTATCACAGTGGAATAAAATCAAAGTTCTGCTTTGAGGGTCTGTATCTATAAGAAGTTGTGTCAGTTGCTAAAACAGAGATTTGACAAAAAGTGTTAAACAAAGGTATTCTCACATACAAAAGAACTCTGAGAGGCTTTAGCCCGGATGGGTTTAGTGGTTCCAAAGTCTCAAACCCTGGCTCCTTCTGTTGCTCTGTTCTGGCATTCGTAGCCTTGGCATTGGTCCTCAGTGTTGCCCCATGATCATCAGATGGCTAGTTGACCTCCAGTTATCACCTTTGTTTTCCCAGTGGGAAGAAAGGAAAGGGAAAGGTACAGGAGGATCTAACTCCCCTTCTGCATCTCCTTTGAAAAAAACTTTTCTGGAAATTCTCACCCCCAAAGTTCTGCTTATGTTTCCTTGGGCAGAATTTAATCATGTGTTTACATCTATATTGAAGGAGTCTAAGAAAAAAATGTTCATTTACAAATTCCAAAAAAATCAGCCTTCTATTTAAGGAAAAGAACAGGAATGGATTTTGAATAGGCTAGTGTCTCTCATAAGTGCCTGCCTGATCTCATCCCTGGCTCCCTCTCCAACTCCGCAACACAACCTCTTCCTCTTCTCTTCCCATCCATTACCACCATCTCCTATCCTTCCTTATTTGAACCCAGGCGGTATCTTTGAAGAGTCTTTGCTTTTCACGACTGGGCTGTACTAGTTCAGTAAACCATACACAGTTGCTTCTTGAGATTAGCTTATTTTCAGATTGTTTGTCATATTTATAAGTTTCCAAGTTAAATAACTTTTCTGATGCTATTGACATAGTTATATGGAACAAAGAGGAAGGCAAGATTATAAACTCAGCCAAATTTCTAGTACCTGCAACGAAAAGACCAGAACCTTTTCTTTCTGCTGCATTAGTCCATAATGAACATTACGGAGCCTACGAGGCTAATGTTTATTATTCATTATCAAGCTTATCCCTGACCCTCTATGTATGCTAGTTACTAGGTCTGTGTACTAGTAAGAAATAGAGTATTTAGTTTGCAATTAAATGTAGCCACTTAAGGCAAAAAGGCAAAGTTTTGCCTTATTAGGGAATTCAAGAAACAGAAAGTAAGTCTTTTATTATGTGGCAACATTAAAGAAGTATTAAAAGTGGGATATAGACAAGACAGACATAAGAACAGAGATTTCTACTTATATGGTTTTAACTTTTCAAAGTATTCTAAACTGCTATTTTGCTTTATTTTAGTCATCATGGCTGACATTTTTGCTATTTGCAATTCAGAATGGATATCCGGCATCTTCAGGATCACGTATTTAGTGGCAGAGCCAAGTTAGAAAAAAAGATCTGGACACTTATTCTGACGTTAAAAACAGCAACAAAAACCTTAGCTATGTCTCAGAGAAAACAAAACCTCAATTTGGATGTGTTTACTTCTTTTTCTCCTGTCTTTCACCTAGATCTTCTCATTGTTCAGTCTGAACCCAGACACAGGATGGGGAGGAGGCTGACAAGGCAGACGCGAATGTACCGAGTTCTAGCACTTACCTTCTCTCCTTGGAATCAAGCATTTTCCTGAGTGTGGAGGAGAGAGCTGCATACTTTGTATCCTAAGCTAGTTATCCCCCTGTCTCTTAAAGAGTATAAATAGGGGGTTGGAACAACTACCTCTATGCTCTGGGAGTACACTCTGTGCTGGGCCCCCCACACCCTCTGCATTTTGTCCAAGTGCTCGCAATCAGTGCCTCCTCTCCTTTGCAAAGCGGGAGAGGATGGTGGTGATGGGGGAGCCAATTATGTCAGCTTCTTGCTGCAGTGCACAGAGTGGCCGGTTGTCATTCATTACAGCCTAATGTTTAGCTGCAGTATGCAAACCACCATGGCTGTGAGGAATCGCAGCAGAGAAGGGAACGCCTGACAGAGGCAATAAAGCACCTTCTTCTTCAAGAGATGCCACTGTAGGGTCATAGAATTTGCATGCGGCTTCAGTTGTGGCTGGAACTCAGGTTATTAATTATTATCCAAATTACCCCCCTTGTTACCTCCAAGCTCTCATTATAGCTGCAAATACAAGTATGTTCAACTCCTGCCCCACTGCCCCATATATTATGCCATCACTTTGTTATATAACTAGCGGGAGCAGGAGACCATCAGAGCGGCTTTAAACAAAATAAAAGCTCTGCCGAGGAATACTTGCTCTTTGTTTGGCTGAAAGGAGATGGGGGTAATGTAAAACACCTTCACACTGGAGTTCAACATACATACTCATCAAGTAGACTTAGATTTTGAGATTATCTTCTGTCATTTTGTCACAATGCATTTGCTTGGCAAAGGGCAGGATCAGAGGAGGAGGATGCTGTTACCCACATTCGAAATCAGGCCCTGCTGCAAATGGAAGTCAGAGGCATCTCAGAAGCAAGAGGTTAACCTGATCATTGTTGTTTATCGAGGCCCATATAATGCCTTTCACAAACCTCAGAAGCTTTATGGAGTTCAGACTGACCCCATAACTCTGCCTGCTGGTGAAACACGGCTGCCCTTGCTGCAGGACTCATCACTTTTGTAAAATCACCAGCAATCCAACAATAAATGCTTTGCTTTAGAATAGTGGACTGTCTCCTTGCCCTCACAACCTCTCTTCCTCCTTCAGCATCTAAGAATAGACTCCACCTGGCTAGCCTGGTCCATTCCCCAACTCCAGAGGATATGTCAACAAATCCTAGCTTCCTATACACCCTTTTCAGCTGAAGTTTTACTTAGAAATGGATACAACTATAAACTTACTATTATATCCATAAACATCCATTCTTAAATATGCAACTAATGGATACTATATTTTATACTAAGGTGAAGGGAATGTGATAACATGGATAAGCATTTCGTGTAGTGCTTGATAGCTTCATAAATGTTGCTATATTATATAAATTAGTTTTAATAATAAGTATACCTACATGCTGGCAAAATTTCTCCAATGAAGTTTTTTACATAGGAAACGATGCTTCTATACCACAGCTCTTCATTATTACTGCCAATGTCCCAAACTAAGATTTCTGGCCAGATATGTTTTCCAGACATCACTTTCACTTTCTTTGTGCAATGTGTGTGAAAATACATAAAAGAAATCTTTGGCTCAGGAAATATTTTTCATGATTTTCTCCAGATCCTGATATTTTGCCAGTTGAACCTAAATTCCTTACTAGTTGAGGCAGCAAAGTTGTGAATGGTTGTGGTTTTTTTGGGTTTTGGGCAAGGGGGACTGTCCCAACAGAGAGGGTCACCATTTAAGAATGTTTGGGTTTCATAAAATTCTATCTTAGCCATGCAAAATCTTTTTTTGCTTGACCATTCAGAAATAACTTCTCTGATTCTGTATATATTGAAATTTGGAGGCAGCAAATTGAGGACTAGAATGTTTTAACAGGGATGAGATTACTTTTTGCTTATTGTAAAATACCGACCTTGAAATTGGAAGTCAGTAAAAATTTTCAAACATCTTGACCTTTGCCTATTGAAAAAGAGAATGTACAAGTGCTAGGAGAACACCAACTACAGGCTACTCACTGGTCATGATGACCCTCACAACAACTCTTTTGAGACAGGGACTATTCATTTATTACAGCTGAAGAATATGAAATAAAAAATAATCAAAAAACATTTCAAAATTGACAGAATAAGAGGCAGAGTGTGACTTTAGAACCCACAAAGGCTCTGTTCTCAGCCACATGATTACGCTCCCTTGTTGAGTGTTAATGCTTCACGATACTCGCACTGCAAATGCTCAAACATCTCTGTGAGTTCCTCTTTGGGAATATCCTTAATAGCTCTTTCCCAGTTAAAAAAATCATCAGTATCACTGCAATATTGTTACATCTGGTTTTTGACCCAGAAGCACATCACTCACCTTAATTGTCAGACTTAGTTGCAAACACTTTTGGGCTATTTTTAGAAATTAAAATAACTACAAAAGTATTGAAGTTTGCTTCAGTGAATGAACATAGTTTGCAAACAAACCAAAAATGATTCCAAGAAGGGAAGATTACAAAATTTTACAAAATGGTGACATCTATAAAATCAATATACAGCCCAATCATGTGGCTAGACTCATCCCCTTATATCTTGCCTTGCTCTTTTTTTGCTGGTCATTTATCTGGCCTGTTGTGTTTCTTCCTCAGAGGAGATAGAGGAATTATATGGCTGTGGGGTCTTAGGGAGCAGGGCTTGAGTGTTCCCATCCCAGGCCTGGGAGGCACAGTGAAGGGATTGGAAAATTGGTGATTTCTCTTTTCTTTCTGCTCTTCTTCACCCACTGCCAGTGAAGTGGAGCCATCAGGGTAGTGAGGTGAACTGTGATTTCTGCCTTGTGCCATCTTCAAGCTCTGATTCTGGGTTTTTGGCTATTACAGCCTAGTTTCAGCTATGTTTGGGAAAATAAGAGAGGAGCTACTCAATCCACAGAGTGTAGGAAGGAAGAAAAAGCACAGTGGTGTGGAGCACCATCTTGAAAAAGCCAAGCAAAGCTGTTCTTGGTGGTGACAAGTGGCAGTGAGACTAAGAAAACTCTCCTTGGGAACCTCAGAAGCACTTGAGAAAAACACAGAGCTTTCTGAGGGCAGCGAGCACAGGGGCTAGAATGATGATCTTTAGGATGTTATGGATAGAACTCAA
This sequence comes from Loris lydekkerianus, assembly GCA_963574355.1. Taxonomy (NCBI): domain Eukaryota; kingdom Metazoa; phylum Chordata; class Mammalia; order Primates; family Lorisidae; genus Loris; species Loris lydekkerianus. The sequence continues at coordinate 5,212 of CAUYPK010147804.1, forward strand.
GTTGACAAGGAGAAGAACTTGGGGACACCTGAGTTGGTAGGAAAATAGATAACAGATTATTTTATGATCATTTAAAAATATTAAAATTTAGCATTGTAAGTTCACACATCTTACAGTTTGGCTGGGCCCATTGATCTCCCTGTATAGAGGAGATAACATACATGAGAGCTCTCAGCGCACTGACACCCGAGGAATGTTTACCATCTGCCAACTTTTATTGAGCTGTGTGATCTTTGCAGAATTATGACAAATCAAAGTGCCCAAAGTCTACATGGCCAAATGCTATTCTGATTTCCAAAAAGGAAAAGAAGATGGGTTTGATAAATCTGGTGAAGGCCAGAATTGGCCCTAGCAAGATGGTAATGTCTATCGTTTGTATGCATCTGGAAGTGATGGCAATAACGGCTAAGGAATTAGGCACTATTGGGTTCAAGAAGAACAAGTCAGCCCCATTTATTTCTTTGATAGTTATTATTAGATGGGTATGTTAGGGAAATTAAGTAGGTCTCACGTAGATGGATTTTATCAAGGCATATAACATTTCATGGTACTCTCTAGACAAGGAGAAATATGAACAGGACATAGGTAGGCAAATTGGAAACTTGGGGAACAATTATATCCAAAAGGTAATTAGTGAATTATCACAATTTTGAAGGGACTGTGAATGACATGTAGTAGGTCACTGTCCTAATCAAAAGTTTATCACCTATGTCCATAAAGTAGATCTGAAGAAAGCATTTCATCAGACTTGTCCCCTCTCTTCAGGATATTTTTAATCCCTAGGGTATAAGGGCAATATTTGGTGCCTTCTTCTCTTCTGTCTCTGTTTTTCCTCTTCACATTCTAGCAGAGAACACAACTGAAATAGAAACAGGATCTGCATTTCAAAAGATCATTTGTTACCCAACTTTTGGTACTGCCATGCACATAGCTGGTGATTTTCGCACATAAGAAACTCCCTTGTGGGCATATAGAGGTCTTCATTAGTCACAAAACAAAGCTGTACAGAAATAAAACAGCTTATAATTTTTAATTACTAAAATTATTGACAGTGGTTGACTAAGACATGTGAAAATGTATGGTAGGCACCTTATCTCTTAAAACTGATATGTTCTTTATGTATTCAATGTTTATTTAGCACAGCATTCTATGCTGGGGAGTACAAAAGCAGAAATCCCTTGTGATACCACACACATTATCTTCTATCCCCTGACCTGTTCAAATTTGCTAATCTGCAAGATGAAAGCTCTTCGGTTTCCTGGAATTATCCTCCTGAGACGGCAATTTAGCGGTCATCTCCTGCTGGTCCCTATGACTCTTCTAGATCCTAATCGGTACCTCCAAATAAGCCTATTAACCACATATACACTTTCACTCAAAAACAGTTTGGGTAACACCTTCCCAGCAATGTTTTAGGGCCCTCATGGATAAGAATATTGCAAAACAGCAGGCTGAAAACCCAGCTCTGTGCATCAGTAAAAGTCCCTTATTACCAAGTGACCATATAATTTATCATGCAAACTGGGACACTTTAGAGTGTGGAAGGAGGAGCTATTAATAATGTTGCTGGGGCAGCTGAGGTCAGGTGGGACTGCCCCAGATCAGTCAGGATGCAAGGTCACCCTACTCATAATGACTCAACTACTGCAGAGAGAACAAAAGGCTATAGTTTAGGATGGATCCTTGTTCTTCTTAGTTGCAATACATTTTCAAACAAATCCAGGGTGTTTCTCTTCTATGAGAGTCTTTCTATACTTGCCTATGGTTATACCATCCCGAACATGCCCAGTCTCGTCTGATCTCAGAGGATAAGCAGGGTTGGGAGAGACTAGTGCTTGGATGGAGGGGAACTATTTCTAGTTCTTGAAAAACATACCCTCTCCTTGGCTTTGGGGGAAGCACATATCACTCTGAATGACTAAACATAAGTTTCTGTCTTGAGATTTTCCCATAGCAGCATCAAATACCAGTCCCTGTATCTTTTGATCTCTAAGGAACACAAGTTGAAGGCTCTAATGGGTTCTCTTGCAGGCCTTTTCACCTGACTTGAAATGAGGGGGAAACCTTGGCCCTGCTTACATAGGCTGTGTTCAGCTTGTGCACTGAGGACTAGTTAGTGGCTGTTCCCTTTGCAAACCTATGCAGAATAGCCACAGTCTCACTTTGAAATGCAGGTGTACTTGGCATCTGTTATTTTGCTTTTGGCCTTTGATGTCACCATGAAGAAACTGTCCTAGTGTCACTTCTTGCTATGCTTTTGCAGAGCACATTAACCTGAAACAAAGGTTCTTCTTAGAAACAAACTTCCCAATTTTCCTTTGTACATGTCTTTAATGACCTTATTCACTGTGTTAGACACTGTTCTTTTGGCAGGCGCTGCTAATTATCTATCTAGTATCCTTTCTCTCTTTCTTCTTGATGATGAAACTCCAATTTTATCTGGGGTGGTAGCAAGCCTGGTTAAAAAATATTCCATCCTCTTCAGACTTCCTAGAAAACAGAGATTAACATGTGATCCCATTCTGTTCAGTGAGACGCAAGTGGCAGCTATTGGATGAGGTTTCTGGGAATGCTTTCAAGAAGAAAGTTGATTCACACATGCTTTCTCCTTTTTGCTCTTTTCTCCTTCTTTCCATTTGTCATGTGCATATGATGTTTGAAAGTCCAGCTGCCACCTTAAGATCATAAAGATAAAGCCACACAGTAAGGACGACAGAGCAGGAAAATGGGGGGGGGGGTGCCTAGGTCCATTGAACTGTTGTCGCACCCTATCACACTTACACTTGGATTGTTACCGGTGGCAATTAGATCCTTTTTTATGTAGGCCACTTTCTACATAACTGACTTCTGTTGCTTGCAACCAAACATATCCAATATATTGTGTTACCAGCTGAGTTATCTGAGAACCTCGTGTCTTTCTACCTGCAATAAGGAGGCAGTAAGGCACAACTATGCTTTTACCCGTGCATGCGTGCACGCACACACACACACACACACACTCTTCTGAGAACAGTGGGATGCTACCCTTTTGTTTTCTCCAGCTTTTATAAGACATGCCTGGGAGAAGGAGCAGCAACAAAGAGAAAGTAAAAAATAAAAAAGCATTTCAGTAAGGTTTTTCTGATGTATTGAGATTGTAAGGTAGCCCAAGACACACAAAGTAACATAAAGTACCTTTTTCTCTCGGAGGAGCCGTGGTTAGAGTTTGTAGGAATAGAGAATGCATACATCAGACGGAGCATTCACTCACTATTCACTCCATGGGGCACTTCCTCTGTGCCCAGGGTATCCAGAACGGAGAAGAAGCAGAAAAAAGATCCTCATGCTACATGGCCTCCTGGGTCTGACAGCAGTTCTGATGCCTTAGGGTGTATCTCTAGCATTTGGAATCAGTGAATGTATGGGAAGGGGAGTTTGCAGAAAATCTTTTTAGGGTCCTGGCAAGCAACATACATGTATGTGAAGTGACAGATAGAAAGCAATTGGTAGTGGTGGGGTCTGTCAAACTCGGGAGGGCAAGCTGGCTTAGAGGATCAAGCCAGCAATTTGAAAATACTTTGCCAACTTCTTCGCCCCCTAAAAAACCTGTGTGTGTAGGCCATCTGAAGACAGACGAAAAGTTTGGTTTTGTTGCTTTCTTGAGGATGGCAAAAAAGAGGCAGCTAAAGGGGAAACGGAAGCAAAAGAACACAGGGAATGTTTCTTGGAGACTGAGGAAACTATCCCTTGAGCCCTCGAGAAACTGCTCAATTACCCCAAGTTTAGTTTAGATAGAATTGATTGGGTCCTTAAGTCTCATGACTAGCGAAGGCAAAGCCAAATAATGTATTTTGGTTGTTATGATTATGTCCTTATCTTTACCCCCAATCTAATGTGGTCTGGTCGCGGCTAGTTTTCGTGACTAGTTTCACACACACTTAGGTTGACGTTTGATAAAGTGCATCCATTCCAGGCATCATACTTTCACTGGTCTTTGACAATCTATGACACAATTAGTAAATATTTGGTGAATTGAGGGCAATTGCAGTCATTATTGGTAATGATGACGACGATGATAAAAGTTATGATAATAATAGTAGTGTGATTTATTGAGAGATTGTGAGTAAGACATTATCCATAGATGATGTCTACTTTAAAGGTGAGAAAACCAGTGGGTTGGAGAGGGGAATTCATAAAAATCTACGAAGCCAGACAGTTAAAGTGTCAGACCCTGGAATCAAAACAGAGCCAGTCTCACTCAGGAGCAGGATATATATATATATATATATATATATATATATATATATATATATTTTTTTTTTTTTTTTTTTTTTTTTTTTTTTTTTTTAGTAATACCTCCTTGCTGTACTGCCTAGGCTGAGTTTGAGGGCTCTTATGCAGTGAATTATAGAATTTCTGCAAAAACAACTGGTATTTCTGAAAGAACCTTAAAAAAATTCTCTAACAGCTGATCAGCTAGCTGCATCTACACCATCCCAGGATAGCTGTGTTCCTGTTTTCCCCAGAAAGCAGGATCTGAGGAATAAATGGCTGATGTGGGCTTCCCGCCAGCTGCTTGCCTTGAGAGGTTGAAGACTAAGGACAGAGTCTGTGTTGCTTCTGGCACTATTCACTGGGGGTGGGGGCAGCTCTGAGGATAAACAGAGTGGGGGAACCTTAAAGGTGGTGCTTGCCTTAGGAGTAGGCCCACTACTGACAGCAAAAGAGAATTCTAGAAGAGGTTTGCATAGGTAACTGCACCCCTCTCCCCACACCTCACTCAAATCTCCTTTCAGCCTCCCTGAACTCTGGTGGGGGTCCTGGGGGCTGAGCTTTTTGAGTTCAGGCTGCTGCTGACTTCCGGAATATAAACACAGTGTGCTTCCCCTGGGAATGAAGCTTGTACTACTGCTCCATTGTAATTTATTAAACACGATTATTTCAAGATGAAAATGTAAGCTCACTATTTGGCTGCACACACATGTTACACATAAAAAGCTTCAAAATATCAGAAGAGCAATTTCCTGTGGGGGAAACCTAGTATGAAGGTGGTGTCTGGGGCTACAGGGTCCTACTGCAGCCATCAGGTGGGGGCTTCATTTATGTCTTTGGGATTCTTTGTTATTCCAATGGTAGGGCTGCCTTGTGTTGCCTAAGCTTCTTGTGTGGCTGTTTTGTCACAATGAACAGTACTGGAGAAGATGTCTGTAAGCCCCTGCCTCACTCCCATTGGCGTCATTCATTGGGAAAGATTTTACTTCCTGCAAAGGGGCCCTGGTGCTGCCCAGAGATGGCCCCTGGGTCTCTGTCTTCTAGGAGGTTCTAACGTCGATATGTGAAAGCAAACATTCTTATCACCCATCGGGAAGTAGAAATGAGCATCCCAGTGAAAGTCAAAATGAACATTAAAATATTTGTAAGTTTATTTAAGAAGCAAAAATAAACTTGGTTTCCAGTTGAGGCGGGGAGGATGAAAGTGAAACTCCCATATACACTCACTCCGTAGCCAATGTCTGTGACGCGCAGGGTTGGTGCCAGCTCCGGGGTGGGTGTGACTTGGACAGGGAAAGAGGGATGAGCTCCCTGGGGAGGAAGTGGGGAGGAAATTCTGAAAATTCTCTCCCTGGAATTCATGGAGGAAAGGGCAGCGAAGACTGTCCATTCCATCAATTAAGAGGGCATTTGTGGAGAAGGTTAGATTTCAGAAATGATGTATAAGATAGGTAGAGAAATAAGAGATGGGAGAAGAAGAAGGAGAAGCAAAGAACTTTGTAGAACTGAAAGAACCAGACCAGCACCATCTTAGGAGTTAAGTTTTGCTCCCCCGACCCCCTGCCATTTCACTCAGTAAGTTTCACCTTCCAGGCAAGCCCAGGCAAGCCCAGGCATCATGAGACAACTGCCCACCAATCAGAGACCCTTCCCCCCCACCTAACCAATCTAGAAGCGCCCCCTTTGTTTCAAGCTGTGCATGCCCACCCACTGCCAGACCATAAAAAAATCCTCCGCTCCAGAGCTCGGGGGCTCCTGACACGGATCCGTTGTAGTGGTGACCCCAGGAGTCCAAGTTTGAACTTGCAATAAAATGGCTTTTTGCTTTTGCATCGGACTTGGCTCCCTGGTGGTCTTTGTGGGGGATTTCAGGATCTGGGCACAACATTTGGTGCGTTGGCCAGGAAGCCCCCCCCCAGACCCCTTGAGGACCCTGATCCGAAAAGCTGCTGCATGGTAAGTGTCTGTCTGTCTTGTCTGGCGTGGTTGTTTTTGGAAGTTTGGAATTTGTAAAGTTGGCATAAAGTCAAGGCGGATGTGCTGGAGGCTGCCGGCTAGGGGTGCTGAGAAGACGTTCCAGCCCCACCCCCCCACCCCCCACACCCTGCCCCTGAGATGTGGAACCCTCGGGGGCATGGTGTGGCTTGTAGTTTTTCTGGGTGGACAAAGCAGGTCATGCCTGCAGCATGGTCAGAGACCGTTGTCCTATTGTTTCTGTTGGCCATGGATTTGTATGTCTTCAGTGTGTATGTCTCTTGTATTATGTTGGAATTTTAGTGTGGCTGAACTCAGAGCTCAAAATTTGGGACTTGTGGTAGGAAAAAAAAAAAAAAGAGAGAGAGAGAGAGAGAGAGCTAACCTGATTACTTTTTGCAGGACATTCAATGTTGGCGGTCCTCCAGAGGAAACTTTTCATCTCCCCCTCCCTGGCTGAAAGCACTTCCCGGTTCTTGCAGTGCATGAAAGTCTCATAAGTCCCCTAACCCCACAAACCTTCTGCGCTGCTTTACTCTGTTTTGCAGGATAGTGCAAACTTTACCCTTCTTCGTATCACCCCTTGCTGAATGTCTCCCCCTGCAGGGTTGCGCAGGTGCTCTCCTGGGGGGCGGCCGCCCCTCCCACGGCATGACTGTTCTCCACACCCTGTTCACATTAACCATCTGTCCTGGCAAAGATGGGGTGGGGTCGCAGTGAGGGCGGGGACGGGTCATACCTTTGGGCCTGGAGGTTTTTTTTTCTCTCCAGGGACTGCTGGAGAAAAAAAAGAAAAAAAAAAAAGCCAAGCGAGCTCACGGGGTCGGTGGCCATCCCCACCTATCTTGAAACATGGACCAAGAAGTCTAACATGTGTGTGAGTCGGGGACTCGCATGAAAGCCGAGGTAGCGGGGAACCGCCCCCCTACCCCACTCCCGCCACACCTCTGCCAGCCGGCTCCAGGATGGCTGAGAAGACCTGGCGAGGAAAGAGCTCGGGCCCTGTCCTTCATGGGGTGGGCCCACCTCTGGAGTGTTACAGCACCCCAGCAGCAGCACTGGTGGATCTCGATGCCTGGATAAAGCTAAGAACCTTTTATTATTGGCCCTTTGCCACTGGTAATTTGTATAAATGGAAAACTATTTTTACAAACTGAATCTTTGTCAAAGGATAAGATTCTTGCCTTCTAATTATCAGTTTGGCAGCATGAATGGGAGACTTAATGGTAAACTGAGATCCTGTTTTATAGAAAGTGAGTTTTTGATAGCAAGAGAAACTAGACAGAAAAGAGAATGGCATTGTGTAAAGAAAGAATCTTGTGTGATAAATTTTGTCCTGAAACAGAATGGTTGTGTAAAGAAGTGAAAGGCAGGGCAAAAGTTAAAGAAAGTTTAGAAAGTTTGTAGATTGTTTGTGAAGGTTAAATTGCTCATAAAAGGGAATTTGTGAAGATGTTTTACATATGATCCAGTTAGCTATGTATTTCCTTTAAAATCTTTTGGCTTGTAATTTTATTTGAACAAATGTTTTAAGCCTTTGATATTTGATAAACCTTCCAAAATCAAAACTCTAAATCTGGGGCTTGGTGCCCGTAGACCAGTGGTTGCAATGCCGGCCACATGCACTGAGACTGGCGGATTCAAACTTGGCCTAGGGCAACAACAACAACTTTAAATTTGGTCTTCTTGAAATATTAAGACCACTGAAAGTCATGAGAAAACAAATTAAACAAGTTAAAAGCATATAAGAAACAAATTAAACAAGTTAAAAGTATATAAGAAACATTGTCAAATGTGAAATGGTAATTAATTTTGTGTGAATTATAGTTATATACATGTT
>CAUYPK010147805.1:0-11256 GCA_963574355.1 Loris lydekkerianus
GAAAAATCTCTTCTGGGAATGCCATCTTTGTAGCAGTGGGCCCTCTGAGAAATGAAGGAATTAGAAATCTAGTATATTGGAACATAGTGCAGAAAAAGACCACAGGAGTCATTAGAAATGGGACAGGGCAAGGATCAATAAATTTAGTGAAAACAGAAAAGCATAATAGAAGGAAAGAATTTATCAGAAAACAATGTAATTTGTGTCATAGCCCTGAGCCCAACCCTTACAGAGACTCTCAGAGTTAGTGGAAGAAAAATGGATTTCCTATTGATATGGAACGAGGATCTCCCAACACATTGTACCTTATTATGAAAGCAAGGGAAAGCTTAGATGCCTTCAGGGAAATGTGACATATTAAAATGAATGTCTGGGCTACTGTCTCAAGTGACCTGGAAGAAACTTAGAGCTCAGGGTGTCTTCATGCAGGGAAGGAATGGTCTGACGTAGGCACTAAGAGGGTCTGTGCTCACTTTCTGCTACATGCAAATGTGACTCCAGACAGTCACGGGACATCTTTCCTCTTCTTCAGGATTATTATTCTGGTCTCCTTTTTATTTCAATTAATATGAGGGAACAAATGATTAGGTGACATTGTTCGCATTTTTTAGGTAAAGTTCAAGATGTGGTGGAGTTCTTCACCCTGGGGGTGGTGAATACCCTCTGCACATTGTCCCCTTTAGGTGAGAGCTCACCAATCCACCGCCCTCCTCTCCCTCCCTCTTCTTCTGTCTCCCTTCCCCTCTCTTCTCCTTCCCCTTACTGGAGTTTTTCTCTCCTGTGGGCATGTAGTTTTTTATCTATTGGTTTCATATACTAAGTACACTGGATACTTGCTTCTCCATTCTTGTGATACTTTACTAAGAAGAATGTTCTTCAACTCCATCCAGGAAATACAAAAGATGTATACACCAAGATATTTGCCTGCTAGAAATCTGACAAAGGGCTGATAACTGGTATCTACAGAGAACTTTAACCCATGAGCAAAGAGCAAACAATCTCAGTTACAAGTGAATGAGAGACATGAACTGAACCGTCTCTGAAGAAGACAAACAGCCAACCAACACATGAAACAATGCTCATTGTCCGTAATCATCAGAGAAACGCAAATCGGATCTATTTTTTAAGGCACATTCTTCTAGTTAAGAAACTTCTTCTTTTTCTGGATTTGTTGCTAATCATTCTAATTTAACCAACTTTCATCTATGCAAAATCTTTTCTTCCTCATAGATGAATGGATTACACATTATTTTATCCCTAATCAATAAATTCAGATATGGAAATTTCAAAATTCAATGTAATGTTAATATTAGAGTTAGAGCATTGTGTGAATATTTTGTTGGCTGTGTTATTTGAATCTTCTCTCTAGTTTCTATAGATAGTCTGCCTACTTATAAAAGTCAGAGCTGCCCAGCAGGGACATCATATTTAGCACAATGGAACCATATGAGCAAGTATAACGAACACAGGAGGTATTGGGGTACTTTAGAGAAGGCGGCTCTGTAAAAATCAAGGTATCATCAAATGCTATTCACTTGCCATTTACATACATCTTTACACTTCCCTGTGTGATAAGGAATGTTAAGGAAAAATCAGTCTCAGTGAAGTGTGTATTAGTTCATAAGTAATTTTATAATTTCATAAGATATTTTAGTTCCTCCTATAGCCTGTCATCACATCATGTCTATATTATTATTTCATGAGTGATATACCACGGTCCACTGAGGGAGACACTATCACATTGACATTTTACTTATAAAGAAACAAGCACAGAGGGCTAAGTGACTTGCAAGGGCAACCTCCGGCAAACAAAGGAATCAGCCCTGATCCCAGGTAGACTAACTTTCAAGTTCCACTTTCCCCTGCCATCTTTGGTTGCCACACAAGTATGTATTGTTGCAAATTTTTCTCAAGAAGCACTGCTGTTTATCCCTTTATTTGAGCACACATTTACTGAGTGCCTGTCACTGTTCTCTAGACTCATGACACCAAGATGGGTCCTTGTCACATGATCCTTGTTATAGTCATGCCATCTCTTCTATCCTTTCTTCTGAACAGCACTTCTGGTCAGAACAATCAATGCCATTCCTGCCACAGTGCCAACTCGGAAGTCAAATGGCTGCCCCAGATGGAGCATGTGACTGGCCTACTGACGGTGGTTCAAAATGTGTCTGCTTTTGTGCATGTTAATGGAAGCATTGATTAATTAATCGCTCTTGAAGTAGATAGGTTTTTCCCCACTCCTGATATTCATCCCTCTGCTGCCTTTGTCCTGGGAAAGTGTAGTGACTCATCTGATTGAAAAAGTTGAGAAACTATACATGCTCTGTCCAACCCTTCCAGAGGTCTTGCTGAATGAATTTGTGCTGGGGGCTGGGCTGGTTTGGTTTTTTAGAAACTTCACCCCTGGGGGGGGTGGATCCTACAGGGACTGGGAGGTGAAGCTTTCTGACTCTGAGATTCAGAGTTCACCAACCAACTGGACCATAGGCCTTGACCACTTCCTCGCACATGGACTCTTCCAGCTCATGGTACAAAAACAACCATTTATTAGATAAAATTCTATCCCTAACAGGAAGTTGAATATCTGCACTATCACTCTCCAGAAAAACATTTAATGTTAGCTAATGGATGCCACCCTTAAATATATACACTAAATGTATATATTTATTTTATATATTTCCTAAAAACTATAGCCAAACTAATTCTGATTCTTTATTTCTAAAACTTCCAATGTCTTAAAATGAGCATCTTTCTTCCCAGAATCACCTGTAATACTTTGACCACATGATATCTAAAATCACTGAGAAATACAGACCCCAAATTATGGGGGACATTAGTCATAGGAAATATATTTTCTAGATGAAGCTAATAATTCTAATTTTGGTCAAAGTTCCATAGTTTTCCCCAAGAAAGACTCTTATCTCTAAAGCCAGTTGGCTTCTAGCCTTAGCAAGTTCATTCTGATTTTAGTATCAATACTGCAACTATGTTATAAAGTTTATAAGTCATAACTTTTTAAAATATAGTCATAGAGAACCAAGAACAATATGGTGATTGCACAAAGGACTGTTCACCAGGCAGCTGCCATGACAATGCTTAGGAAGGGGCCTGGACTGAGCACTGGGGTCAAGTGCAGGGTCTCTGTGACAAGGCCATGCTGTCTTGCTGCTTTCAGCTGCTGTGACTCAGGTGAGACTGCTTTCTGCAGAAAGGTCTAAACTGATAGTTTTAAAAACAGCAGTCATGTGGCTCCATTGCAAATGCACTGACTGAATCCTGGTGCCTTTACCTGCTGAAATGGCAAATGAGCAACATTCACGTTCACCCTGCATTTAGATGGGAGCGATTACCTACAACATCTGCACTCACAGCACCAGTACATTTAATTTGACTATATTTTCTGGGAATCACATCCACTGCCCTTGAAAGGACTTACTTTTTCTTTCTTTCTTTCATGAAAAGGAGAACAATAACCCACTCCCCCTATTGAATTTAATGTACTTTTAGTTACATCCGACTTTGAGAGTCTCTTTCTTGCTGAAGGGCTAGAAGCTGGAAGTACCCTTACTTGGCATCATTCGCTGAGAAAACAGAATTCTAGCATCTCTGTCTTCAGAGTTTGTATGCTAGATAATGAAATGCAAAACCTGAGCAAAAACAAATGCTGCGTTTGTACTGAGGCTATGTGAAAATCGAAGGTTTTTAATCGCTGAAAAGACCAACCGTCATCTCCTTCCCCTGCAAACACAGGGTTGCTCCCTCTGGTAAAATTTACTTTTTTTCCCCCTGTCCAGACTTAAAAGATACCAGATGTTGGCTGTCCAGAAATATTTTGCTCATTTTTTAGCTGAAAAACCAGTTTTCTCTTTTCCTATTTCACAAAAATTCCTCGTTTTTTCAAAAACCAAAAATGAAGCAAAATTAACAAAATGATCATTAACTTTTAGCAAATCATGAATCCCTATTAATTAAGCTCTGCATGGATTATGAAAGAAATATTTAATAAGTGGTCATGCAGGCCAGTACCTCATACCACACTCAATTTTAACATAAAAGCTTTAATAATGTCCAGAATTAATAATAGCTTATTTTAAAAATTATTTTATATACATATTGATATATATCTTCAATAATTTTATATAAATTTTATTTCATGTAAATCAAATTGGCAAAATGTGTTTGCCTACATATAACTATATAAAGTAATTGTCATTGTACAGGAACCCACATCAAATATTTCCTGTTCTTCAACTGACCAGAAGATGCTTTTCTGGGAACAGGGGTGCTGAAACAAATTGGAGAGTCTTCACAAGCAATAAATTGGGCCCAAATGAAGCCAGAAAAGTGGTCTTCAGGATGGAGTCTGAGAAGCTAAGCTGAAGCAGTACAGCTGACCTAGTCTGCCAAGTTCATATTCTCCCCACACACACCCTGCCCTGTAATTATCCAGCTAAGGTTTCTCCACGATTGTGAGGACGTTTCTCTCAGGAGACTCTGAGGAGGTGGTCACACATGAACAACAGGAGTCATGATATTGGAGGAGTAAAGGTTACTTTGACAATATGATGATTTCTTTGATTATTCTCTTAGATATTTCATTTAAGTGAAAATTACCTTTCTGTTGTTTAAACATTTTGTATTGTTTGAGTGAAGACTACTTTGATGTTGCTTATTTTAAGAAAGTGTGGCTCATCCATATGATTTTAAATTCAATTAAGGGTACCATGCAGTAAATACTCATGTTCTATATTAAAAATATAGTCCACATCTATGATGAGCCAAGAAAATGGCGGTAGAGTTTCTCTGGACAGTCTGAGGGAGTGTTTAAGAGCATAGGTTTTAGAGGAAATCAGAATTGCCCAAGAAAGTCAAAAAAGTCGATGAAGGAGATTTACATGTGGATCTGCAGGGGTTATAAGTAGCGTGATATAAACACAGGAGAGAGGCTGCATCGGTTTCCCAGGGCTGCCATCACAAAACGCCACAGACTGGATGGCTGGAATGCCAGATACTAATTTTCTCACAGTTCTGGAAGGTGGATGTCCAAGCTCAAGGTGTCAGCAGGTTTGGTTTCTTCTGAGGTCACTGTCATTGGTTTGTGGGGGTCACTGTCTTGATGGCCTGTCATGTGGTCTTTCCTGGGTGTGCTCATTCCTGGCACCTCTCTGCACTACGATACCTTCTTCTTATGCGGACACCTGCTAGATTGCATTACAGTCCCCACCAGAGGCCTTTAATCATCTCTTTAAAACCCTGTCTCCACATAGACACATTCCAAGCTACTGGGGGCTAGAAATTCAATATATAAATGTTAGGAGGACACAACTCAGCCCACCACAGTGGCCATTGTGTTGGGGACCTAATGCTGCCATACATACACCCTTCTCCCCTCCTCTCATCCTAAAACAAAGACCAAGGATCTGACTAGCCCCACCCCCCAGAAGTTCTCGCCAAAGACCCTAAGCTGACGGGCAACCCGTGGAATGTGCTCCCCCACTCCTGGCCCATATGAAAGTGGTCTCTAAATGCCCCCTGGAACAGATGCCATCTTTGCACTGCCCAGGCAGATCACCCTCCCCTTTGAAAAAGCCTGGCCTGAACATCTCCTCAGCAGCCTCATTTCCGGGCCCCACTGTTAACACCTTTTACATAGATCTGGAAGAAAACCAGGCATCCCAGCAGAGGCCAGGCAGAATGGGTAGGTGGTAACTGCTAAACTCAGATGCCTCCTGTGATTAGTCCACGTCTTGTAGGTCCCAGGAACTAGAATCAGCCCTGTGATGTTTCAGATTGTCCAACTAAAATTGATTCCTGCCATGTGAAAAACATAGTCACTAGGTATAGTTACAGGAAAATGAAAAAGTAGCCTCTCTCTGATCTGTGTCTATAGCCTGAGATGACACATGTACTTGCTACATACAAGGTTGAACAATTAAGTTAGCAAACTCATCCTAGAAAAGGTGCTGCATACCTCATTGCTGAACATCATTACGGTCACCTTCAAGGTCCTCTCCTTGGCCATCTGGTGACTGTAGTAATATCCAGCAATGAGATATGTAGTGCTTTTGTGGATGAGTTTGAAGCCAGAAAAGCAGCCCACAAGATGAAGTCTGAGAGGCTAAAATGAAGCAGACCAGCTGACCTAGTCTGCTCAGCCTTGCCCACTCACCTTCTGTGATTGTCTAGTTAAGGCTTCACCATGATTGTAAGATGTCTGTCTTTGGGGACTCTGAGGAGGTAGTCACACATGGATAACAGGTGTTGTGCTATTGGTAGGGTAAAGGTTACTTTGATGATAGGAAGTTTTCTCTGATGATTCTCTTATTTTGTTAGTGTGAAAATTACCTTTCTGTTGTTTAAACATTTTGCATTGTTAGAAAGAAGACTACTTTGATGTTACTTCCTATCAGATAAGTTAAAACACTCTGGATTTGTTTCCTTGTGTTTCATTATTAAAATTATTAGAATTGTAACTGAGATAGAACAGAATTGAAAGGCTACTCTCACTGTTCTCCAGAATCACTGGCCTGAAAGCAATTGATGTGCAATAAGCTGAAAATAAAGCTTGTTGTACATAATCCTGTCTCTTCATGTTGGCTGGACAGTGACAGGAAGCCAGACCCTCTCGGTCCAGTAACAAGTTCATGAACTTAATGTCTGACCTCATGTATGTAGTCTGCAGTGCTTGTCTACATCAGGGAATAGGGCTGCAAATGACTGAAAGATTCGGTCTCACTGAGGAAAAGCAATTTAGGGGAGAGTTTCAGGGGGTTCCTGGAATGCACAAGAACTAATGCACTAAGAACAAATTCCAGGGACTGTCCCCACTGGGAAGAATAACTCTGGGCCATTCTGCTAATTGAGCATCACAAAGGCGTGAGCTTATTTCCTGAGGGATTTTGGAATAAGGGCAGGAAGATTTGAACCCTTGGCTTTGTATGGGCAACAGTTCCTGGAATTTTCCTTCATTCAAAATTCTAATGGGGCCAAGTCATTGCTCCTGAGGATGCAGGGAGACTATTTAAGAGGAAGAGTTTGTACAATAAACTCTGACAACACCCAGTGTACTGGCATATAAAGGGACAGTACTGCAGTTGTTGGTGTTTTTCTAAAAATTTTTGCTGTGTGCTCAGTCCAAATGAACAGTGCAGACTAAAAGATTCAATGGGGAAGCAGGGAAAGACCAAATAGCTCGGAATAGTAGGAAAACACTTAATAAAGCTTGGTAGGAGTAGGCAGGACTTGAAAGACCTTGACAAGCTGAATAATGAGAAAACGAGATACAGTGTAATACAGGCAGGGATAGCATGAGCGCCTGGAGTTGGTGGCGTGATGGATACGGACTGTGGGATAGGAAGCCCGAGCAGACGAGCAGACCTCAGGCTCCTCCCGGAACCCTGACAGACTAACTCAGACCCTTCCTTCTGGGGCAGGTGCACGTGGAAACTATTTCCACAGGGAGGATTTTGATTTACTGGCTTAAAGGAAGCCTCTGCAGTTCTGAATGACAATTTCCCAGTGGTCTCACAGGAAGTTTAAGGACAGAATGGCAGAAGTCCTTCTGGGGCATGGGAACCTCTGCTTCATCAATTTTCCTTTTAGCTACTGTTCAGAGTTTCTCTTATACCTAATATTTCTTTTATACCTAATATTTCTCTTACACCTAGTATTTCTATTTCTATTTCTATTTCTATTTCTATTTCTATTTCTATTTCTATTTCTATTTCTATTTCTATTTCTATTTCTATTTCTATTTCTCTTATACCTAATATTTCTTCTTGGAAAGCTTGTTTATGTTTCTCTCTTTCCTAGGTTCCTTTCCATTTAAGCCAGTGTTTTTCAACATTTTTGTTTTATCTCATGGCACACTTAAAACTATAGTTACATTATGTCAATCAAAAAAAAAAAAAAGTAAAAAAAGAATATACTTACTGCACTTGGAAAGTCTTTCAAAAATACTTTAATTAATGATCTTTAAAAATTTTTGCAGCACACTTAATACCTTCTCACCATACATTGGTTGAAAATCACTGATTTAAAAAAACAAACAAAAACATATCTCTTATTCTTTCCATATTTAAAATGATTTTTATATAAAAATTCCTTGCTCCATTGTATCATGGAAAACAAACTTACTTTGATTTTTTAAATTTTCCTAATGCAATCTTAGTTTTGATTTAGAGTTGGAGAATGTTTTTTGCTACCAAACAGAAATGAAGACAGCACCAGCACAGTAGCTGGGACAATTTTTGTTACTAGAGTAACTAGTAGTTTTGCACAAAACATAGAAACACCCATCTGTAAAATCCACATCGGATGTGAGTGTATTCCAGTGCAATATTCTTATTTTTAGCTTTGAAATAAACATATATTTTCCTATAGACTTACTTTATGAAATATTTTTTAGTGTTTTCGATAAGATCTTTGGTACATTTGGCTGATTGCGTTCTGGGTGAATGAAGATCCATACAACCTATAAACATTTGGGGGCAGAAAAAAAGGGTGAGAGATTTGGAATTGTAACAGTGACCAAAAATATCACTCAATTACTGCCATGCTCTGCCCTTTGCCTCTCGATTTTGCCACCTGTGATGTCACCAGAATCTTTAGTCATGTACTGAGCTGAGGTTCCCGGCAGCCAGTGGAGGTCCACTGAGAACCTTGGGAGGTTAATGGAAAGGGCTGGCCCTGGATTTCACCTCTGGGGAAGAGGGCATTGCTGCACCCAACCCCTTTGCAAAGTGGCATTGCTGCTGCTACAACCTGGAGCTGAGGTCTGTTTTCTCCAGCTCCTTCCAAGGAGGCAGGCCTTTAGATTTGCTGTGACTGGGAGAATGTGGTGGAAGTTTACAAGGGTGAGATGGAGTTGCCCCAGGGAACAGCCAGCACAGTCAGGTGAGCCCGGACCTTCCACTTACCTCAAGCCAGCACACGACTGAAGCTGCAGGTTAGACCAGTAGAAGGACTGCCCAGACTACCAATGCACAGAATTGCCAAAGAGAACAAATCCTTTCTGTTTGATGCTACTGTGTTGGGGAGACCTTGTAATAGGAGCAATAAGTAACGTATGCTAAGCAGTTTTTAAAGTAGTTTTCTTATGACTAATTTCAGCAATTAGCCTTGTTTATTATTTACATAAGACCAATGACGAGTCACTTCAGTTATGTAGTATGTGGAATGGTTAAGACCTTGTCAAAGATAGACCAGTGGGTCTGCACAGCGGCACTGCCAGCTCAGGTCATTGTGCCTACACTGAGCTATCAATATCCAGCATCTCATGCCAGAGTTGACTGACTCACAGTATTCTGTCTCATCAAAGACAATCTATTTATTCAGAATGTTGATTTATCAAAATTAAATTAGTGCTTCAGGGTGGCTAAGATGGTGCCTTTCTATGAAGCACAGAATCCTCATCTCTGCATAGTAAGCTAAACAAGAAGCCAAATAATTCAAAAACTAGGAAGGATTGTTTTGGATGTTGTTATACTGTCATAGAGGCCCATTACCCTTCTCAGCAAGAAATGATGAAATGACACCAGGCAGGTGTCAGTGACACAATAACAGACCTCAACTTCTGTATTCTAATATTTGAGGTTGTGTGGAGGAATATTAAATACCCTAGCATTATGTCACCTTGACATCAGTGCAGTGTGGTCCTATTGCTCCTGACTGTGCACTCCATTTTTATTGAATAAGACAGAGTCTCACTCTGTGCCCTGGTTAGGATGCTGTGGCATCATAGCTCATAGCAACCTCAAACTCCTGGGTTCAAGTGATCTTCACACCTCAGCCTCCTGAGTAAGTGGGACTATAGCAGCTGGCCACCAAGTCTGGCTAATTTTTCTACTTTCAGTAGAGACAGGGTATCACTCTTGGTCAGGCTGGTCTTCCAGTCCTGAGCTCAGGTGATCCTCTCTCCTCAGCTTCTCAGAGTGCTGAGATTACAGGTGTGATCCACCACCCCGGGATGGCCTTATGCTCTTAATGGAGACTTGGGAAAACACACTGGTGGCACTCACGGTTTTACTTATGATAATACTTTACTCGTCTCCAAGATTTGGGGCAGACATGTGTCTCTATATTCCTCCTATGTCCTGAGTAAGGTATACAGAAAACTCTGAGCCACTTTTATCTTTGGCACACCTTCAAAGTTTATATAATAATTATTCATGTTTTTCCAGAATATGTGCAAACCAAGGCCTTCTTTATTTTATTAAGCATGCTTAATAGTCATACTTTGGCACATTATTTTCAAATAAAAATAAACATAAAATATCATTTTAAAAGAGATTTGGCTTAGAAAGATTCAGCTCTACTGATTTTATTGCTCTCTTGTGCAATATGTAATTACCAGGTATCTCTGTCCTAGTGGGAAAGTGATACTGAAGATACTACAACAAGCATCGGTCTTCCAAAGTAATGTCTTTGTTTATTTTTGCCCATTTCAAATTTTTATATGTCTCCTTCTCTATTTATCTTAGGAAGACCATTCCACCAACTCTTCTCTCACCTCTTCTATTAAAACAAATGTAAATGGATGACACAGCCAAAATGGGGCAAGGATGCATGTAGTTTATCAAAATTAGTATCACTCAGCGTAATAGTAAATTTCTTCAGTAGTGTGATGGATTTCTTAACACCGTCACATGGGGTTTGAGTAACCAGTATGTAAAATAATGATTTCTAATCACTCTTTCACCTTTATATTTTTAAATGAGATATGTGTAATTATTTCAGGAACACGAGAAAGTTAGGAAACAGCCAAAGTTTTATGTCACCATATTTTCATTCTACTCATGATATTTCATTTTCTACTCCCTAAGACATACATAATAACTACACAGAGAAGTCCCATTTAAAATATTGAAGTTAATCCATTCGTGGATCGATGGGCACTTGGGTTTTTTTCCATGACTTAGCAATTGTGAATAGGGTTACATGGATGGAGCTGGAACATATTCTTCTTAGTAAAGTATCTCAAGAATAGAAGAAAAAGTATCACCCCTACTATGAAATTAATTTAGGGCTTTCACATGAAAGCTATAACCCAATTGCAACCTAGGAATAGGGGGAAGGGGGAAACGGGGGGAGGGAGGGGGAAGGTGGGTGGACGGAGGGGGATTGGTGAGAATACACTTGCGGTGCATCTTACAAGGGTATATGTGAAACTTAGTAAATGTGGAATGTAAATGTCTTAACACAATAACTGTGAAATTGCCAGGAAGGCTATGTTAACCAGTGTGATGTAAATGT
>CAUYPK010147806.1:0-26660 GCA_963574355.1 Loris lydekkerianus
TTTTTTTGTTGTTTTCAAAAAATTAATACTTTTTTAAATTATTTTAACCTCCCCCAGTTAATCAAATTTAATTAAATTTTTTAAAAAAAAAAAAAAAAAAAAAAAAAAAAAAAAAAAAAAAAACACTAAGGGACTACATAAAATAAAGTAATAACTTACTTGTTATTTTTTTTAAGTTGCTGCTTTTTTTTTTTTTTTTTTTTGTAAACGTTCCTTAGGCAAAGGAGATTTGTGTCTTTGAGTTCTCAAAGACCCTTTTTTCTATTTTAAAGATCCTAATCTTTTCCTGCTAATAGCCTAAGTTTACCAAAAAAGAAAAACAGAAAAAGCACCTTGCAAGAATGTCTGTTTAACTATTGTATATCCCCAATTTCGTGAAATCAGTTCCCATGTTTCAGAATTAGTTAAGTTCTCCATACAGGTGTAGAGACTAAGATTTTTATTTATTTATTTATGTATTTTCTTAAGATTCTTGCATTTTGTTCTATGCCTTGAGGCAAAAATTCAAGTTTGTGCTTGTCACTCTCACTGAGTGTTACTCTGAGTGATCTCCTTTGGTGTAATAAGGATAATAATCAAGTTTCCCAACAAAGGCAAAAATAGCCTAAACAAGATAGAATTTTAATATTCTCTTGCAGGTAATCCAAATAAAAGTAGCCCAGGGCTGCTGTGAACATTTCCCAGTGTGACTCTGGCATTCTAAACTCTCATATTCCATATTTTAGCCTAAAATTGTTGCTTTGGTCCTTTTTACCAGTGAGAATTTCCTAGTCAGCAGACAGGTGGAATGAGAAAGCAAAGAGCAGGCCTTTTGTTTTAATGGCATTGTTAGGAAGATAACTAGCAGAGTCCATGGCTTCTCTAGAGACAAGTGCGCCTGCCTTGGTGCTGCCTCAAGAAATTGCCCCACCTAGCAAGAAGGATAAGGGTCCACCCTTAATCCTAACCCTACCAACTGCTGCAGCTGAGAACTCCCCAGCCCAGACATACTAGGATTTGGAAGGTGACCTTGAGTAACCTAAGATAATTATTTTGTCATTAGATTAAATCTACATTGTGGTTCATGCCTCTGCCTCACCCCACCCGGCTTGCTTTCAGAGAGGGAGCTCACAGACGCAAACTCCTTGATTCCAGGAAAACACCTCTTCATTATATGGTAACATCCCACATCTCCCAAAAGCCCTTCCCCAAACCAGGCCAATGAAAGGGGACAAACGAAGAATCTTCAGAGAGTCAGTCATCTGTCTGTCTATCTGTCAACTCTCAGACTCATCATGTTCTACAATAATAATAATAATAATAATAATAATAATAATAATAAAATCTCATGAAATTGTTTCCTGCCTGTGGTCCCTCTGTCAGGAGGCTGAACCTAACACTGTTTTCTTTTTTTAGAGACAGAGTCTCACTTTGTTGTCCTCAGTAGAGTGCTGTAGTATCACAGCTCACAGCAACCTCCAACTCCTGGGCTTAGGTGATTCTCTTGCCTCAGCCTCCCGAGTAGCTGGGACTATAGGCGCCCGCCACAATGCCCGGCTATTTTTTTGTTGCAGTTTGGCAGCGGCCTGGTTCGAACCTGCCACTCTCAGTATATGGGACTGGCGCCCTACTCACTGAGCCACAGGCGGCGCCCTGGACCTAACACTTTGGAGTGTCGGGTCATCCTTTGGCCAAGTGTACATGGAGAACCGAGAACAGCCTGCCACCCTGACAATGTGAGCCAGTATTTTCCACAAATACGTTTGCCTGACCTCTGGAGCATAAACATAATTGCAGAAGCAGGCGGAGGCAGGCAGAAAAGCATTCTAAAAAGAATGAAAACAAAGTGGATTCAAGGGAGCAAAAAGTAGCTTTTATCAAAATTGGCATTACTCATCTTTAAATTCATCTATCTCCACATTGACTCAGTAGTCCCAGACTTCATTGTCGGTGATTCTGAGAGATTTTTTCAATATCTGGTTCTCCAAAACATCCTGTGTAATTAATTCTATTCCACCTAGAATACATGTACCAACCTGCCTGTATTTCATCCCATTTCTTTCTAACAGTGAATTACAAATAACCCCACATTTCACTTGGAGTCTTTTGCTTATACCCCTCTTCATTTATCAAATAAATCTCTTTGAAAGTAACAAAAAAAATTCTAGTTAACTGGAGCAAAATAAAGGATGTTATTGAAAGTATACCCAGAGGCTCATAGTATCAAAAGAATGAAAGAAACAAACACTCAAGATTTCTTGTCTCTTAACGTGGATGATGCCATTCTTATCCTTCTATTTATTTGACGGATCTTTTATTGATCTCTATAGAGGGAAGTCACAAATTGTTCAGTCATCATAATATCTCCTCGCCTCTGGGCTAAGTATTTTATTCTCCTTAGCATCAGTTTTATATCTTGAAAATTAGAAAATTATTTTCTTTTTAGTTCCTTTGTACATTTATATTAGATAAGTCCCATGGAGTCAATTATATTTTAGGACTTAAAAGTATAGTTTCCACATCTACTTATCAATATTACAGAAGTATTTTTTTGTCTTCCAGTTCCTGTATTTGTGTTTCCTTTTCTTTTCCTTTTTTGGCTTAGTGCAACATTGTGAACTCAAGAGATCACTTATTGAGTTAAATTGTTATCTTCTAAAATGCATAATTCAGAGCTAATGATTTATTTAGCATTCCATAAGTACTTCTTCATTAATTTATAGTTGCATCTAAATTTTTTCAACTGTCACTATTTTATTAATTCCTTAGATTTAAAGGATAAGAAAGAAGAAAGTAACTTTATTAAATAAATACCCACAAATTTGTAACCATCCATATGTCAGTTTCAGTTGATCAGGCAAAGCTAGGTGGCATATGATAGTGGGAAGTTTTTGATTCATGACTGAATAAAATTCAGTGCAAAAGTTTGCCTTGATTAATGAAGGTTCTGATAAGAGTATGGCAATACGTATGATTACTTAACAAAAGAGCAGGTGTCTCAGTCAGGGACAATAGAAAGCACTTAGAAAACAAGATAAAAGCCAGATTCTATTTCCTACAGTCTGGGCTGGAATCTAAGATTATTAGACATTTATAACAACCGACCATTTGGTGTGGATGCTCCTAGCTGCTTTTGTGACTGTGAATGGTGATAAATGTTTTCTAATCAAGTAGACCATTTTTCATGGAGAAGTTTTTTTTTTTGTCTTGTACTAATAAAGATTCATGCTGCATGAATGCAACAAATATTGACCTTCCCCTTTGTACTTGCCAATTTTCTAAGCATAGAAGTACAGGCATAAATTAAATCAAGTCCTCATCTCTCAGACCTTACATTTGTGTGTGTGTGTGTGTGTGTGTGTGTGTGTGTGTGTGTGTTTAGGCAGTGGGAAGAGAGTAGGACAGGAGTAGAAGAGCACACATTAGATAAATTAGCAAATAAATAAGTACCTGAACAAAGGTTATCTTGCACCGGGGCTGGGGGGAATATTTACCCAAACTCCCCTTATCATTTCAGGAACTGACCTAGCCAGTTGTTATTAAGAAAATAAAAAAGTTTGAGTCATTTTTAGCAAATGTTAAGAGTCTAGTTTGAGTAAAGAAAATACTAAGCATCCCTGGGATCTTTCCAGTCCATTGACCTCTTATTGTCCTGCCTGACAGAAGTCATAATATGACAGTATGGATTCTGATATCAGGTGCCAGAACTTTACGTAAATCTTAAAATGAGTCGGCTACATTAATACAATCATAGTCCAGGATCAGTCTATACCTTCCCATGGCAAAGGTGGTCCAACATTTGCAGATGATGTCCAGTCCCAGCCCACCACTGGTAAGACTCAGTCATGCCTTATGTTTATGTCTTTTATCCATCTTGAATGAAGAGGCAGGAGTCCTGTTTCATTCTTTATGTGGCTACCAGGTTTTCTCAGCAGCATTTACTGAATAGGGCTTCCTTTCCCTAGAGTGCCTTATCGGCTTTGTTGAAGATCAGTCAATTGTAACTAGATGGTTTTACATATGGGTTCTCTATTCTGTTCTATTGGCCAATTTCAGAAATGGAAAAACAAGTACCACATGTATTTCCTAATAATTAGGAATAATCAGTATGCACACATGGGCACAAAGAGATGTATAGGTCCTTGGAAATCATGAAAGCAAAAAAAGGGAAAAGGGGAGGGAAAGGGGTAAGAATAAATACCATTCAGGTGATGGGCATACTAAAATCTCTGACTAAAGTATTATAAATGTTGTAACAAGAACACTTGCAGGCCCTTAATATGTTGAAATTTAAAAAAATGTGGAAAAAATAATCGTGTTTGTATTGAACATGCATAGACTCTTTCCTTCAATATTCCCTAAACAATACAGTATAACAATTATTTACATAGCACTTGCATTGTTTTAGGTGTTATAATAATCTAGAAATAACGTGAAGTATACGGGAAGATTTGTTTAGATTATATACAATCACTGTGCCATTTTATTAGAGAGACTTCAGCAGCTTCAAATTTTGGCATCTGTGGAAGGTACTGGAGTTGATCCTCTACCCCAATGAATATATTATATTTCATAAGCCTATATACACTGGCCATTTTGGATAAATGAAAAAATAAGCTCCTTTCTTTCTCTTCCATTAGAAAAAAAGCCAAATCTCTGTATTATTTGCTTTGCTGAAACGAATGACATGTAAGAGTCTCCTTGGCATAGAGGGTTAAAAAAGGTGGCCAAGGCTAAGCAATTCAAGATCAAGAAAAATTCTTGAAAGGTTAAAAAAATAGGAAAATGTACATTTCTATTATTGATGTGAAATAGATTTTTTTATTTGAAGGAAAAAGGAATTGGCCCTTAGGGCTGAAAGAAAATGTTAAACTCACAAAAGTCAAATGAATGTTTCTTCTAAAGTTTAAATAATATAATTATCAATCATAAAAGCAATCATAAAACGCCCTACGTTTTATATGCTATTATGCTTTCAAAATACTTTCCCATATGTTTTGATATAATTTTGTCCTCATCAATATCCTTGTGAAGGAGGGTGGGGAGTTATTAATTTTTTCTCTTATTCTCAGAGGCAGCCCCAAATCCTTGCTGAGTAGATTAAATATGCATAACTTCATTTTTCATTCCCTGACTGATTCCAGAGTCAATATCTTAATATTGCTAAAAGAAGTTGCCTTCCTTAAACTAAGGCCTCTGTGATACAGAGAGAATATTTATAAGGTAATAAGTAAAGCATTTTTACAAAGGGGAGCCCAGGTATTAAGAAAAATATGTATTTCACATTTATTATATAACTTTAATTATCAGAGGGGAAATGTTTCAACCAGGTATCTAAAATTTTTCCTATGAAATAGTTATATATATTTTTATTAAAATGCATTTTTTTGTGTGTGCTCCAAAATTTAACTCTTGCCTATAAGATTCTGAGTCTCTCACTGATTCAGGAAGAGTTTGCCTCATAAACTGAGAATCTGTAATACAGAACACTAAAGCTGTAATACAGAACATATAGTATCAGAAGTTATGATTCCTTGTGCAGCAAGATCTGGAATGGAAGTCAGGGAATTTGGGAAAGATAACAAGCTTCATGAACAAATTCAAGCTTACAGTGATGAGAATGGCATTAAGTCTACTGAAAACCAGGTCAAATGTGGTTAAAATAAATCATAAGAAATTGAAGACAATGACAGTTTTAAAAGGAGCAATGAATATGGCTCTTCTCTCTAGGAAACATTGTTTAAGAAGGAAAGAAAAAAAGAAAAAAACAGATCTTCACCTGTTTCTGCAGGACGTATTATTTCAGACTACCATGAAAAAAATCCCGTGACTCAGCCATAGTCATTGCTTTGGGAGGGAAGTCTTTGTAGATTTTTATGTTACATGTAAATGTGCATACATACACAATGCATATATTAATATGTATAACTCTACCTAAACCTCTCTCTATTAATCATCTACGTAGATCTGGGACAGTGCTATCTAATAGATGTATAAGGGTTATGGCAAATATAAAGCAGGTATTCAATTTAAATTTTCTAACAATCGCATTAAAAAATTAAAAGAAAAGGTTAAAATTATTTTTAATAATATATCTATTTAACATATCCACAATATTATTATTTTAATATAACATGCTGTATTAATTTAATTTAATAGGTAAAACTTTCAATATATTTTTATAAAAACTTAATATATAATTTTATAATATTGATCAATATAAAATGTAAGGTAATACCTCACGTTCTGGAGGATAAAAGATGGTGAAAAATAGGAAAATTTCTGGAGTTATTTATTTCTATGCCCATGATAACCCTCATGAAATGCCCTCACCTTTTGAACCTGGGAATAAAGGTAAAGAGATGTTAATGTCATCAGTGATGTGCATGCATTATGAAACAAACAAAAATACTTTCTCCATTTTTATTCTTTTAGGTAGTTAACGCCTGAAACACAACTCAGAAAATGAGGAACTCAGCTTTAGTAGCCACACAGCATTCTTTTGCAATAGTAAACAAATTGGATAAAAACAGCTATTTGATTAAAAGTTCTTCTGTTTTCCATTACAAACAATGCTTGATAATCATGTTCGTACACAAATCTTTGCCGAAAGGTATATGGAAATCTTGGGAAATGCAAGTCTTGCAAGGAGGGATTTACATACAAAAGTGTAACTTGGCCTAAGATATCAGATCACTATCTTACATTTTTATCCAGCTACCATTTTTCTTCAGGGTACCTGAGGCAAAAAGATGCACATTGGATACAATGGTTCCCTCTGTGGAATATGTAGTAAGGCAACTTCAAACTTTGAGTTTAGGGAATTTCTGTAGTGAAAAAGTCTTGGCTATGTACTTATACCAGAAAAGGGAATAAAAACCAGTCAGCCTCATCCTTAAGGATTCTAGAGAGTCCATGTTAGGGCAACAGCTACGATCCCCTCTCTGTGTTAACTGTGATAAATCCGCATGCTGTGAATGCCTATTCACAAACATGTCAGTGTTGACTATGACAAAGTTATGAAAACTCTCTCCCTCCCACATCCACAGTCTACAGTGTTCGGCCAAAGCCCCTTTCTCAACCTGTTGAGAAAGTAAGTCTTTGATTTAGCATAAATAAGAAAGAAAATCATCTGGATGCTGGGAGGCTGAGGCAGGTGAATTGCCTGAGCTCACAGGTTCGAGACTGGCCTGAGCAGGTGCGAGACCCGTCTCTAAAAAATAGCCAGAGTTGTGGCAGGCTCCTGTGGTCCTAGCTACTCAGGAGACTGAGGCAAGAGGATTGCTTGAGCCCAAGAGTTTGAGGTTGCTGTGAGCTATGATGCCACAGTACTCTATCAAATGTGACAAAATGAAACTGTCTCAAAAAAAAAAAACCAAACAAACAAATAAAAAAAAAAACTGAATGAAAACATACAAGAAACCAAATTAATGTATTTCATTTTCCCAGATGCAAAATTTTATTCATTCTTTCATAGTTAGTGGAAACAAGTCATGATTTTGGACTTGTAGTTATTCTGCCAAATAAGGTAACTTTATTATTATTATTATTATTTTACTTTCCTTAATGGAAAATGTCTTATGACTATACTAGTGCTGTCATTTATATGGATGGAAACAGTTTAACTTTTAAGTCTCATATCTCTTTGGGTAGTGCTTGGCCTAGACTTTTTTTTTTCAAATACAAAAATTAGAAAATTGTACCATAGAAATGGGTGAAAGAGAGGCAAAGATCAGTATCAAAAGACTTTAAATTGTTTAAAATGATCCACTTCAATTTCCAGAATAAAACGATGAAATAATTGATAGACTCTCTGGTGCAATGTGAGATCAACTCCATAAAAGTGGTTCTTTATTTCTTTCTATTTCAGCACAGAAAAAGGGTGAAATAGAAAGAAATAAAGATAAACTACCAAGACAAAAAGACGGTGTGCAAATGGAAAGTGATGAGACGGAGGGAACAATTGTCTAAACACTAAAATGTTCACAGAATTTATTTGTTGTTTTTACAGTTACAGTGATTTTTCTAAAGTTTAGTTTTGCTTTTATATATTTTCCAAAATCCCTGCAGTGTATGTGTGATAACTTTATCAATTGTAATACTCAAAAAAGAGGAGCTATAAAGAAAAGCTTATGAAGAGCCAGAAGGTATGGAAAGTATTTATAAAAATATTATCAAATAAAGAAACTCCAGAATTAATGGCTTTACTTGTTCCACGCAAATTAAAAAAAAATAATTATTCCAAAAAACTACAAACTATTTAAGAATGATATAGCACAACATAATGATTAATATTTTGAACCTAAATTATTCTTATAGAAAAGTAAATATACTAAAAATGTAATGCATAACAATACTTATTATAAATCGACATGCAAAAAGCATTATGTATTAGTAAAGGGAATTGAATAGCATTTTTTTTTTTTTTTTGAGATAGAGTTTCGCTCTGTGTCACTCTTGGTAGAGTGCATCATAGCTCACAAAAATCTTAAATTCTTCGCTCCTCTTGCCTCAATTTTTCATTTTTAGTAGAGATAAGGCCTCACTCTTGCTCAGGCTGGTCTCAAACTCACGAGGTCAAGTGATCCAGCTACCTGAGCCTCCCAGAGTGCTAGGATTACAGACATGAGCCACTGCACCTGGATCAAATAGTATTTCTTAATACCAATTATGTAAGACTAAGCAGGGTCTAATAAATGGAATAAAAGTTTGCCTTAAAGTAATTAACCCTAGTTAACTGTACACTAGAAGAACTGGAAAAAAAAAACCCTAAACAAAACCCTATAAACAATATTTTGTCTCATTAAAGTAGTTACAGCTTTCTGGAAACACTTATAGATATACATATATATCACGAATTTGTAACATTTTAAACATATTTTTATATGTATATATATCAGAAAGCCATAATTACATTTTTACATATAAATTTGTGTGTATGTGTATCTGAATAGCCTTATAGGTTCTTTGGTCTATAACTTTCAATGTTAATGCTAGTTTTTTCTCTTACATAAACTAGACCTTCTGAAATAATAGGATTAACACAGGCATTATTTTTAATAGAAGCACAGTTTATAGTATTTTTATCTTTAGGGTATAAACTATCGATATTTGTAAAATAGATATTATGATAAGGAAATGCTTCTATGTCACTTTTCCTTAAAAATACTAGCAGC
Organism: Loris lydekkerianus; assembly: GCA_963574355.1. Lineage (NCBI taxonomy): Eukaryota > Metazoa > Chordata > Mammalia > Primates > Lorisidae > Loris > Loris lydekkerianus. The sequence continues at coordinate 9,156 of CAUYPK010147806.1, forward strand.
TATTTTTTCCTTTTTTTGCTACTGTATCTTTCACATTTTGTGACGATTATATGTATTTTAATCTCTTCATATATTGGCAGAATGAATTGTGTTTATGAATTTCTAACAATTATAGTAGCAATCACATTGATGATAATTTAAATATCTTATTTTTTAGTTTAAACTCCACTTATACATGCTATATTATTATTAATGTGCGATCTTCTTCCACTTAGAAATATTGTTAAGCATTTAGTATCTTTGTTATCTTATTTTTAAGTTGAGATAGACTTTTCTTTTAGGAGGCTTTTCTTGAAATTTGTCTTCATGTTTTTGGGTTTGCTTATGGAGTATTTTCTCTCTCCCCCCACTCTTCCCTCCCTCCCTCTCTCTCTCTCTCTCTGGCGTCTCTGCAGCCGTGACCATCCAGCCAGCCAGTTACTTTGCACCAGGAAACTGCAGCTTCCTCCGTCCTTATGTTACTGAAAGCTCAGCACTTGTCCACGAAGCTGCATCAGAAGAGCAGGACAGGTGGTTGAGGAGAAAGAAAGAGAAATGTATTTATTAGTTTGCCAGCAAACAAGGAAAAATGAAAGACTTACTGTCTCAAAGTGCAAATTTCCCTTATATAAGCAGAAACACTTAGGCCCTTCAGTCCTAGGCTTGTGTTGTTTAACTGCTGTTATAGAATCTAATCTTCCCATCTCTGCTGGGGTCCATCCAGGAGACCCACAGATACCTCACTGCCTCCTGCCAGGCCTCCAGACTGGCTTAGCTGCCTGTCTCCTAAAACAAACACATTCCCCTGCCCCAATCATCACTGCCCATCACTGCCCAAGGCAAGGGGGCAGGTCTCACATTCCAAAATGACTGGAGGAAGCTTTAAAGAGATAAAATATTTCTCTTATTTTGCTCAGACCATTCCCTATGAAACACTTGGAGCTGAAAGTTCAAACCCGCTTCAGAGGGTAAGACACTTGGGGTCAATACAATAATGTATTTATCACTCTAACGATGTAAACAACTAGAGATTTCCAGTATATAGACAAATTCTCTCTATAGTGCTATCATCAGCTGTTTTCATCTTTAAAGCATGTGTATGAACATCTTTTACCAAAAACGTAGCAACAAGACCACAACTATGTAACACTTGCAATATATTTTTACATGTGGATAGAGACATTTATCGTCTCTGAATTGTTGATGTTATTTTACAATATAATAATTCTTATAGTCAAATGCCTTCTGAATAATATAATTGCTACTTTAAATATAAAAGCATATGAATTAGCTAAATACAAAGCAAAGAATGACAAGATGTATGCTTTTGACAAGGGATAAACTATTGATGGACAACTGTGAAACTATGATAAAAAGGAAAAATGGAAAGTAATATTTAAACATTTATTTTATTATATTCACCTTTCTCTTATATGCATATGTGTTACATATATATATGTATGTATATATAAAAGAGCATTTCTACACTCACAAACACTACTTTTCTAACTATGAAAGCATTAATCCACTGTTCTGAAATGACTGAGAAAAAACTCACAAACACAATTATTAAACCCAGTTTAAGTTAATGATCACAAACACTGGGTTCACCCTAATAACTGCAGGCAAGCCACTGTCTACTCACAGTTTAATTCTTTATTTCTCTCTCATAAACACTTTCTCACCCTTTTTCGCTATTCTCCAAGCCAACCTTCTTCTTCTATCCTACTTTTTTATTCGTACCTTCGTTTTCTGCTCCACTGTAAACATAAAGGCAGGAGAAGAGAAACCAGACACCTCCCACACCAGAGCATCCACCAGCTGGTCCCAGCCTCCGTTCTTTCTCTCCTGGATTCCAACATCTTCCTAACTCTGAGATTCTCTGACTGGTCCTCTGTAGTTGATGAATAGACTACAGTTGAGGCATGGTTTACCTTAATATAGTAGGTGGTGTGTTAGGGAACTGAGTTAATTACTATATAAGCACAGACTCAATTGGGGGGCCACTCAGAGGCTCATTTCTGTGAGTAAAGCATGATTATAGCTACTGGGGTTTGGGGGTTGCAAAAGGTCCAAGAACTGTGTAGTCACTACAACAAAAAGAGAGTAGCAGATACCCTTGGGGGAAATGCAAGAAGCCAGCATACACACAGACTGTCACTTTAAGACATTTGCCCTTGGGAGTCTCATTTAGACCTTTTATCTTCTCAGTGAGGTTTTGACAGTTCATAATCAATAGCCTTAGAACTGTGAAAGATCCAGATGTGTCCAGGCCTCTAATATTTTGACACTTGAGCATTTGCCAAACCTATATCTGTCTCCTCAAGCTATCTGGCATCCATAAATCAGAATCCTAAATTAAACACATGCTGTGTAGCAGATACAGAAAATGTGCTCCTTACTTTTATATATCCAGATTACCAAAAAGACTGAAAAAAACAGGTCTTCTCTTAAGGAAATGAGTGTATTATGCAAGAAAATGTACTCCATTGTAATTGCCTTTAATTAAGTAAACAAAGGCCAGGATTCCTAAAGCTAATTACCCATCCTCATTTTGTTTGTATATTTAATTAAACAAAGCATAAAAGAATTTTGAGTTGACCAGTACCAATGTTTTTACTTTAAATTGAACCAACCTACTAGATAGACTTACATGGATTTCAAAGATGATTAATATTACCTTCATAAAATTGTGTCAATGTAATTCACCACATAGTATATTTAAACTCTTGTGATTCAAATCATTTTTTGTATGAACACTGGGCTATGACATTATCAAGATGAGTCAGGCTTTGAAAAAATAATAACTTAATTCTTTTTAGCCACAGTTTATGACAGAAAAGAAAGGAAATAGAGGCATTGATCATGTTTTAATTGGTTGGCACATTTCCTTTGATTGCCATTTCTCAAGGTGATGAAAATGCCCTTTCGTTTTTGCTGATGTATCAATATACTTTTTGAATGTTGCAAATTGCTCAAAGGAATTTGACATCTAAGAAGATGATGAAAAATTATCTTTTGTCTAGTTGTAATGTTCTTACAATTCTGAAGAACAGAACATTTTAAAACTGTATTTAAATACCTAAGCCTGGAATGTGAATCACAGACGCCTCTGAGTTTAGGGATATGCTGGGCCAGAGGGCCATAAAACCCCCACAATCTTTTTGAATTCTGGTTTTGGTTGTTTTCTCTCTCTCTTTTGCCCTCTCTCCCTCTCTCTCTTTTTCTTTATCTCCCTTTCTTACTTGTGATTCAACTTAGCACTACTACCACAACTTTCAGTCCCCTTCACACTTTAGAAACCGTTTTCACATACCTTCTACCTGTACAAAGCCTGTGAGTCACACCTGCCCTCTTGTGCTGGTAGGGTGCCCCTCTAGACTCTTCACTCCATTACTGTCTCTTCTGAACCTTCTTACAAGGTTGTTGGTTCTCAGACTTGAGGTCTGTCTCTTCCTATGTACATCTTGGTTGTATACTACTCTATCAGAATTTGGTTTTCCTTCCATTTTTAGATTTTGTTTCTTGGGCTAATTTGGCTACATGTCCTGTAGCCAGTCCTTTTCCAGCTCAAATCTTTTATTTCCTTGACCATGCTTTAAAAGAAGGAAATGGAAAGGGAAAACGAAAAGAAAATAAAATGAAATTTAAAATTATAGCATCTTTATTGAAAAATTTGTATGGAAAAGTTGGAGGTGGAGGCCGTATTGTGGAAGACCTTGATTGGTGAAACACATTTAACTGAGAGAATTGATTGCAGCATTTGTGATTAAGACAGGAAAATTGTGAAAGTGATATTCCCTTGACAAAGATGTGCAAGAGTGACTGAAGACAATGCTGAAAGGACAGAGCCCGGGTAGGAGGCAGGGTGCTTCCTAGCCAAGAGGCATCGAGGTAGAATTTCTCTTCTCCTTTTTGAATAAAAGTACTGAATATCCTAAACCCAGTACAAAAATTCTTCTGCAAAGTGTGTGTTGATTTTCAAGTAATTATTGGACTGTCTTCTAGTTCATTTGTCTTAACTTAAAGCTCAGTATTTGCAGGAGAATGCCTATTTCTCGAGAATTATTTCCAAGAATTCAATTTGCACATATGTACCTATGGCTCCTTAAATTTACCAGTCTTTCAGTCCAATGAGCATAGGTTTATATTTTGATAAACACTGTACATGCAAATATTTTCTGCCCCCCTTGAAGAATTATTTTAGGAAGCCTGAATATTTAGAACGTAATATCTACTTGAAGACTTATTATCTGTTTTTTACTTTGTTGTGAAGTATTTACCTGCCCTACATTTAGAAAATTTATAAAGTACGACATCAAAGGAGGCAATACGTTTGGTGTCAGAGTATGCACATGAAACATAATCAATTCTGTATTCTGCACCTTTCTTAATGTTATCACATTGAGATAGGAAAAAAATGAACCCAAAGATAAAGGTTAATATTTTAATATTTTCGTTTCCTGTGTAGCCACTAAAACCATTATGTCTCAAGAACTAACAGTGCTTTTCCTAGTAAAAGCCTATTTAATGTACTTATATATCAATGTGATCAGAGATGTATTATAGAATGACTATATCCTCATACGTTCACACGAATGTATTATGTGTTCTTACAACATGTTAGAGTTGAGGATTTGTGGCCAGCTATGTTGCAGAACATTTTGGTAATGAAATGGATAATTTCCAAGTAGGATGGAGTGAGGAAGAAGCTAAGAATTATATATGCTAACATCTTATTTTGGAAGAAAAAAATAAGAATAAAAAGGGTACATTTATTTACTCAGTGTCTCTTGGGCCCAGGATTAGAACTAAGGTCTCCCCTCTCAGTATACTACAAATGTTACTCAAACTAGTCTTGCTTTACTCCGGAATGACATCCTCTGTGTTTCTATCAAAATAAGAAATAAAAAATTCAGATGTGTCTTTTGATGTTTAAATATATCACCAGCATACAAGTTTTGACAGTCTCTATGCACAAATATTACCTAGATAAAAAAAGAAATATTCCCTTCTCCCTGACTGCTGACATGTTCTGCTTAAAACCTTACCACCTGTGTGCTCAAGTGTATACAATATTTCCATATATCAAGTAGTATTTTTAAATACATGGTTATGTAAGTATAACCATTTTGTCCTCTATATTAAACTCTAATTATAAAAAAATAGATTTCTGTGTTTCATAGCTAAAGTTAAGGAAATTGGGGGGGGGGGGTAAAACTCTCTGTTTAATGTAAATAACCAAAATTGTGTTTAGCAGCATCATTGTTTTTTATTTATTTATTTTTGGGGGACAGTGTCTCACTCTCTCACCATGGGTAGAGGGCCCTGGCATGATCACAGCTCACAGCAACCTCCCACTTTTGGGCTTAAAGGATCCTCTTTCTTCAGCCTCCCCAGTACCTGGGACTACAGGTACCTGCCATGATTCCCAGTTAGCTGGTTTTTCTATTTTTAGTAGATATGAAGTCTTGCTGTTGCTCAGGCTGGTCTAGAACTCCTAAGCTCAAGCAATTCACCCACCTTGGCCTTCTAGAGTACGAGGATTATAGACGTGAGCCCCATACCCCACCAACATAATTATTTCTTAAAGTAGTTTTACTTTATTTGTTCCAAATTTTTTTAAAGTAGGCAGATAAAACTGTGGTTTTGGATTTCATATCAAAAGTGTTACCTATTTCAAAAATGCTAACATGTTTTGTAATTTGTAAAAATGTTTTCTACAACAATGTTATAGGGTTAGCAGGAGTGTATCGCCTCACTTAGTCTATGTGAACTTGTCTAGGCATATGGGGGAATGTAACATTTGCTGTTCTGAGGTACAGATGCAATGTGCTTGAGTCATCCCTACCCCACTCCCCATTTGTGGAAAAATTGTCTCCCTTGAAACCAACCCCTGGTGCCAAAATGGTTGGGAACTGCTGGTCTAAAACTACTGTGTCCAAAACAGAGCTCTTGGTTTTTCTAAGTTTGATTCATAATCTCCTTTGCCTCAACAAAGTGTGACCTTTCCAGTTGCTTATGCCCCAACATTAAGACATGTTATTTATCTTTCATAGTAATTCATCATCAAGTCCTTCTGGTTCTGCCTCAAAATGGAAAGCTGAACTCATTCCACCTGTCTGCATTTCCCTAATCTCTATTCCACTTGTCTAGATGACCAAAATGACCAAGCTTCTACAACTGTCCTCTCTAATTTTTTTCACTATTATGCTAGTATTTAAATCTATATCATAGTATGTCATTCTTCTACCTTAAACTTGAAAATAGTCCTGAGTTTTATTTTGTTTTGTTTTGTTTTTGTTGTTGTTGTTGTTGAGTCTTTAGATTTTTCTGCCTATGTGATCATGTCATCTTCAAACAGAGATGATCTTATTCCTTTCCAATTTGGACCTTTCTTATTTTATTTTATTTTATTTTTTGTAGTTTTTGTAGTTTTTGGCCAGGGCCAGGTTTGAACCCACCACCTCCAATATATGGGGCTGGCGCCCTACTCCTTTGAGCCAGAAGTGTTGTCCAAAATCATCTTGCTTTCTTTTTCTTTTCTTTTTTTCTTTTTTCTTTCTTTCTTTTTTTTTTTTGAGACAGAGTCTCACTTTGTCACCCTTTGTAGAGTGCCATGGCATCATAGCTCCCAGCCACCTTAAACTCTTTGGCTCAAATGACCCTTTTGCCTCAGTTTTTCATTTTTAGTGGAGAGAGGGGTCACACTTTTGCTCAGGCTAGTCTCAAACTCATGACCTCAAGCAGTCCACCCACATTGGCCTCCCAGAGTGCTAGGATTACAGGCGGGAGCCACCACGCCTGACCCAATTTGGACCATTCTTATTTCTTTTCTTTCACATACTTAACTTTGGTAGGACTTCCAATCCTATGTTGAGTAGAACTGGCAAGACTGGGCATCCTTGCTTTATACTGAATGTGACAGAAAAAGCTTTCAGTTTTTCCCCTTTGATTATGATGAATGTTAGCTGCAGAATTTTCATAAACCTCCCTTATTGTGTTGAGGTAAATTCCTTTATCGATTATGTTGAGAGTTTTTAATCATCAAAGGATGATAAATGTTGCCAATTGTTTCGAATTTTTTTTTTTCTGTGTCTCTTGTCATGATCATGTGGTGTTTATCTTTCATTCTGTTAATGTGACTTGTAACATTAATTTGCACGTATTGAATAATCCTTCCATCTCAGGGATAAATTCCAGTTGGACCTAAGGTACAATCCTTTAAATTAATTAATTATTTATCTATTTTGTCACCATCGGTCACTTTGTCACTCTCTGTCAAATGCTACGGTGTCATAGCTCACAGTAACCTCAAACTCTTAGGCTCCAGTGATTCCCTTGCCTCAGCCTCCCAAGTAGCTGGGACTACAGGGTGTCTATAAAGTTAACGTGCAATTAAAAATATTTAATAGAAGAAGGGTGGTTACCAAGGGCAGGGTGGGAGTAATGAGGAGATGTTGAACAAATAGTCCAAAGTTTCAGTTGTATAAGATAAAGGAATTCTGGAGATCCAATGTGGAGCTTAGTGATCATAATTAGCAATATCGTATTGTATATGTAAAATGTACAAAGACGATAGATTGCAAATGTTCTCACCACAAAAAATAAACAAAAAATTAAACTTTTGTGAGGTGATTGATATATTAATTATCCTACCTGTGGTGATCATTTCACAATGTATATGTATATCAAAATATTAAGTTACATATCTTAAATATACTTATAATTCTTATTTGTGCATTCTACCTTAATAGAGATGGAAAACAAAAATGCGAGACTGGTTTCCATCATCTTTAAACCCTTCCCACTTATCATGGCATACAAGTTCATGGGTGATGTGGGTTTCTTCTGTTACTTGGCCTATGCCGTAAACTAATTATCACAAGCATAAATTGATTTAGTGGATATTGACAAACTTTTTATATTTTTGAAGTGTGCATTAATGTAATTTCTTATTTATCCATGAATAAGAGAAGTGTTTTGCTTCTGAATTTCTGCTTTAGGCAAAGCATTAGTGTATTTGCACTTAATGGAATCCTCTGAGAGCTGGTCAGAGAAATGGAAAACCAAGACCATAAAACAATAATGGCCAATCCATAATTGCTGAGAGGAGAATCAATTGAAGAAAATTTGCCAGTCTACTATTTAATGATATAGGCAAAGTAGATCTCTCAACACCTAAAAATCACTGAGAGGGAATATCTAACTATCCGCAGAACTTTTCTGTTGTTAATCTTGATGCTACTTCAATGTCAATAGAGGGGCCCAAACATGTTTTTCTTTTTGACAAGCAAAGAAGAATTGGGTGAAATTACCATATCTTGTAATTCAAACGTGCTGTGTGTGATGTATGATGTGCACCTGTGTATTGGGCCAAAATTTTCAGGAAAAAAAAATCTTTCAATTCAAATTTTTAAAGGAGGGCAGAAATGTCTGCACAGTGGTCCCTCTCTCACAGAGGTGCAAAGTGCGGAGCTGGCTTCTATGGAGAAGCCAGGAGCAGGTAAGAGTGGTCTGGACAACCTGAGTGCCTGAACTCCCCCAGCTGTCCCCTCCCGACCAACCCTCCTCTCCACAGCTTTTCATTCCCTATTCCCAACTATAGAAGAAGGCCACAACCACCCCACTGGACCCCAACCAGCTTATTTCCCAGGAAGCTGGTTGAAGTTCCAGGGCCAGCTCTGCCTGCCGGGGCTCCTGACCATAGATTCCTGCTCTTTCTAAGCTGCCTCCTCTTTCCTGCAGGTGGCCCATTCTGAGGGACACTGCACTGAGGAGGAAACCTTCCCCAAGGAGACTCCATTGAGGACTCTGCATTTACATTTCTGTTTAGTGACCAGAGGGTGATTTGAGCCATCTGGACCTGGGTACTCAGTAACGTTGGAACGAACATCGACCTTTCCCAAACTAGCAAATTGTCCATATCACCCAAGGGATGGGTTAAAATAATACTTCTGAACCTCGCCCAAACACAGTGAATCAGCTCTCCCAGAGAAAGTTCCACTAACAAGCATCCTAGGTGAGTCTCCCCACTGGCAAATTTGGGTAATCATACCAACTCAGCACCTTGGGTGTTTGGACAATTCACGGGCTAAATCTATGGGCTCAGTTGCTCTTAAGCTTTAAGGCTTCACTGCCAGGTACCCTTGAGACAGTAACTTAATTGGGACTGAGGCCCAAGGTCACAATAGCATGCTGTTGTATTAGAACTCAGGTTTCCTAGACCCCAGCTCAGGGATCTTCCTCCTCAGCATGGTGTCCTAGCTGCATGCACAGTGAGCCAGCCATGAAAGGTAGGTGTCTACTGCCAGGAGCCTGGGGCTGGCAGGGCCAGCCCTGGCCCCTCACACCAGCTTCCTGGGAAATAAGCCTGTCAGAGTTCTTAGTGGAGAACATTCCCACTAATGGACATGGATGGGAATAGAAAACGAGAGGATGTCGGGACACGGGTGGGCTGGGATGGGACAGCTGATGAAAGTGAAGTGCTCAGGTCGGCTGAGCCACTCTCACCTGTGGCCTGGGCTTGCTCTTAGCTTCTCCTCCACCACCACAGGCTTCAAGCTTTGTGCCTCTCACAAGAGAAGCAGGTGCCCCGACACAGCCACCTCTGCCCTCTTTTGGCCAGGTCCTAATGCTATAGTCACGTTTCCATCTGTGGTGTGCCACTTCCAAGTTGGCAGTGATGCAATGTCCAAAATGATTGGCTGGGAAGTCTGGGGGCTCCTGCAGTTTCCTGCCTGGTGAGGGGGTGACTGGGGAAGTGGGTAGTGTTTACTATAGCCCAGGGTATCATTTTGCATACAGATATTGTTACTGCTTTCTAGATTTATACCTTTAATGCATAAGCATAGATAAAAGAATTTAAAACATTTATATAGATACGAATTAGGATTACCCATGTGTAATGCACATCCTTATTTTTCCCTCAAAAATTTGGGCAAAAAGTACACATTACACATGGCAAATATGGTAAGTGAATGTCCACTTTATTTGATAGCTTGAAACAGTAATAATTTAGGGTATCTCATAAAACTAATATTCATATGATTATTTAAATACAATTCAAAATTAACTTATATACATTAAAAATGTGCAATTAAATCTACGTGTTACTTAAAAGAGCTCTAAAGCAAATAACTTAGTGTATTCTATTTGTTTAAGCTTTCTAAAAATTATCTCAGATTTAGGTCAGAGACAGAGTCTCTTGTTACTTATGTAAATTATGTACCCTCATGAAATCAATGTTTTCTAAGTCTCAATCACAAGGCTTAAAAAGGCAATTTCTTACAATTCTATTCAAGGTTCTTATTTCACAAACATAATGCATGGTCTGCAAAGAATGCCTGGCCTTTGGTTAATTTTTTCCTAAATTTGTCGAAGTTGGGGAAAACCATTTCACTACGATTTAATTTTAAGAAGCATCAAAATATACGTATTTTCACATTTAATTGGAAAATAATGCCAGTTTATATGATGTTGTAAAAAATATGGACTGCTCTCATATCTTGGAGAAAAATTAATAGAAAATTAATCAGGCTTTCTTAAATATTTTATCTGGAATATTATAAAATACAGCTTCATTAGTGTCACCCTAGCTCAGCAATGGCTCTCTGCTCACAATAGCATCACTAAGGGACTCCACCACAGTGTGCACATCTCCTAATAAGTTATCACGTAATTTTAGGTGCTGCAAATGGTCAATTTGTTCTCTTAGTATTAATGCTTCTTTTCCTGCTGGTTACTTTACACATTTAATTACTACTCAGAATTTTGAAAATAACAAGAATAAGACATTAATTCTAAGAAATAACAAGTCTGATAACTATGAAATTAAGAGGGTGAAAGGTGAAATAAAGGTGATGACAAATCAGGATAAACAGAAAAAATAATAAGTTTATTAAAACTTTAGTATTTGAAATTCAGGCATGTCACAAGTTAACACTACATGTTCACATGCTTCTCCCACTAGGAAATAAAAGAAATAAAAGAAGCTTGTGTCAAAATTGGCTCTGCTGACCGTCATTGGCATGGTTGTCAAACATTTTAAAGATGAAAAAACTTTTGGGTGAGATTGAGAAAAGTCAATAAAGTTAGTGAATTTACAGAATTAATACTTCGTTAAATATTCAGCTATTCTTGGAATTCAAATCTATTTCTTACACTTAATACATCTTTCACATTTCTGTAGTGTTTTTCAATCTAAAATTTGCCAACTTCTTTTACAAAATAGAAATTAGGGCTTTTTTTGAAAAGCAGTTTGAACCACATTACCCTGGATTGAAGAGTGGAAGCTTCTAACATAGTCTATGTAACTCTTCTGACTTTAACTATCCTTTTCCCTGCACAGTTAATTCTGCAAATCACTGCAATTAAAATCTTTGATCACTTGTTTGTGATGAATTCTGATCTTGTTGGTTTTTAAGTTTGGTAGGAGCTAGGGCTCCTAATAAATTTGAAAATAAATATAAAATTTCACATTGCAAAGATGTACTGTGTTATTTTTCATCTATTAAGTTTTAAATGACATTATCAAGGTATGATTTACCTACAATCATATCTGATACAATCCAGAATTCAATGGACTTTAGTATACTTGCCACCATCATCATAGTCAATTTTAGAACATTTTCGTCATCTTCCAAAATAAACCCAGCACCCATTAGCTATCTACCCACTACTTCCCTACCCCTCGCACAGCCCTAAACAAATAATAACTTTCTCTCTTTATAGCAAGAAATGTCTATTCTAGATCTTTCATATAAAGGGAATCATATAATGTATGGCCTTCGGTGACTGTCTTCTGTGAACTGCAAATATTTTCTCCAATTACGTGAGTTGTATTTTTACTTTCTTTAAAAAGTCCTTTGATGAAGTCCAATATACAGAGTGACACCAAAATGTATACACATTTTGAGGAAAGAAAAAACTGTATCTCAGTGAGTAGGGCGCCCGCCCCATATACCGAGGGTGGCGGGTTCAAACCCAGCCCCGGCCGAACTGCAACCAAAAAATAGCCGGGCGTTGTGGCGTGCGACTGTAGTCCCAGCTGCTCGGGAGGCTGAGGCAGAAGAATCGTAGTAGCCCAAGAGCTGGAGGTTGCTATGGGTCCTGTGACTTCATGGCACTCCACCGAGGGTGGTAAAGTGAGACTCTGTCTCTACAAAAAAACAAAAAACGAAAAACAAACAAACAAACAAAAAATTATAATTCTCAGTATCTACCAATAGCAAAAGAAAAAAAAAAAAAAAAAAAAATCACATTTGACTTTAGCAAATACATGAAACAATCAAATTGGTTACCATCAGTGTCCAGAAACTTCTGATTATGGCAAAATACTGCTTAGGCAATGCTGACCGAAGTGTCTACTCGCATTGCCGGGCATGCCTTTTCAATTTCTTCCTGTCTCAAATTTATCACAAGTGTGAACAAATGTAAGGTGTGTTGGAGGTTCTACTGTTTACTCACACCTCCACTGTCACTGTACTTCCACAATGTTCTTGAATTTCAAATACCACCTAAAAATCATCTTGTGCTGCTCTAAGGACAGCTGTTCTTCCACGTTTTCTTTGACTGTCCTGCCTGTTGCATGGTGACACTAGCATTCATTTGATTAATGCCATCTTTGAAGCAAATATGATACTACACATTGCTATTGTAATTAAATTCAACTTCAAAAAGTAACACATAGATAACATGGCTTAAAATGTGTATGCTTTTTTGACATCCCCAATATTTACTTTTTCATTTTTTTCTGTGCTTTTAGTGTCATATCTGAGAATCGGTTGCCAAATACAAGGTCATAAATATTTGCTCCAATATTTTATTTTAAGAGTTTTATTATTTGACTCTCATATTTGTCATTTATCCATTCAGAGTAATTTTTACATATGGTTATGAAGTAAGGGCAACATTTTATTCCTTTTCATGTGACTATCTGTTTGATCAGAATCATCATTTAAAGACTATTCTTTGCTACTAAATGGGGACTGGGACCCTTATTGGAAGTGATTATGGTAATATTTGTAGGCTCTCTATTTAATTTCATTGATTTATATGTGTGTTCTTATGGCAGAACAATCCTATCTTAATTACAACTGCCTTGTAATAATTTTTTTTTTAATTTTAAATTTGTTCATTTTCTTTCTTTTTATATTTTCTTTTATTTCCTGACTTCCTTTATTATTTTTATAGCTTTGTTTGTTTATTTGCTTTTAGGGGTTTTCTTAGGATTTTTTAATTATACTGGAGCATGTCACCTGCAAATACATATAATTTTACTTCTACCTTTCCATTGTGAATATCTTTTATTTCTTCTTCTTATCTAGTTGTTCTGGCTGTAAACTGCAGTTCAATGACAAACATAGTCATCATGGCCCTGCTGTTAGGGGAAAGACATCTAGTTTTTCACCAATAATTATGATGTTAGCTGTGGATTTTTCGTAGATGCCCTTATTCAGATTAAGAAAATTCTCTTTTATCCCAACTGTAGAGTGTAACTTGTGAAATTCTTTTTCTGCATTTACTTAGATGATTGTGTGGGTTTTGTTTTTTATTCTACTTATGCAACCTATTATATGAATTGATTTTTGGATGTTAAACCAACCTTGCTTTCCTTGGGTAAATCTCATTTGACTGCATTGCATAATTCTTTACATGCATAGCTGGATTTGGTTTTCTAATAACATGTTGGGAATTTTTACATCTATAAATTTAACAGTTATTAGTGTAATTTTCTCATAGTCTTTGTTCTTGGTGTCAGGATAAGACTAGCCTCATAAAATGAGTTAGGAATTTTTTTCCCTCATTTTCTATTTTGTGGAAGGATTTATCAATAATTGGTATTAGTTTTTTCTAATTGTTGTCTGGTTTAGCCTTTACATTTAGGTTGTTGTTCTATTTTGAGTAATTTTTATAATATGGTCTGATGTAAAGGTCCAACTTTATTCTTTTGGATGTATATATTCCATTATTCCTGTAACATCTGTTAAACATACATTTGTTTCTCCTTTAGTGAACTTGGTGACTTTTTGTCAAACATCAATTGGCCATACATGTATGGATTTATTTCATGACTCTCAATTGGTGGGCATGCTCATTCTTATGCCAGTACCACATTGGTTTTAATGTTGTAGTAAACTTGTAAATAAGGTAGGATGTGTGTTCTTTAACGTTGATCTACTTTTCAAAGATACTTTAGCTCTTCATGGCCCCTTGCAATTATACTTATGCAATTGAGGATTGCTTTTTCCCTCAACTCTGGTATTTCATCCAGAACCCTCAATGAGAATATCCTTCTAAGTCTGGCTATAATCTCCTGTGCCACAAAATTATGATTTTATATCCCTTGTTGACCTCATTACACAAAGTGGAGAGAATTATTTTCTCCATAATTCTGTGTGTTATTCTGCAAAACCAAAGTAGAATTATTATTCCAACTAGATAACAAAATTTCTTAGAAAAACAATGATTCAGCTTTCATTATGGAATTCTATAAGGGCTAAGCTAAATAGAGCTTATGACCAGTGTAAGGAAGAGATAACAACTTGGTTTTAACAATTAGAAATTTTAACAACTAGAAAAACAGATATAGATAAAAAGAGATAACAACTTGGTTTTAACAACTAGAAATTTTAACAACTAGAAAAAAAATCATATATTTTTTCTAGTTCTTAAAATTCCAAAAGATACCTGAGAAAGTTTAATAGGACTTTATCCAATTTAACCCCACTATCATTTCCATACTTTTTTACTATATATAGATATAGATAATTGAGTTGCTACAAATCTAAATTCTGTATAAACGCTGTTTTAAGAACCCGTCTTCCAAGCAGATTTCACATATAAAAAATATAAATCGAAAGTCTGCCAGTTCACTGGACAAACAATTCTGAAATTTGATTCTAAGGGATTAAAAACAAAATCTATTAAAGTTTTATTAGAGCTGTAGCCTGAGGAGTATAGTTTTTTGTTTATAAAAAATATGTATTTTTATCACAGCTTATTTTTGTAGTGTTTTCATTTTTGTCAGAAAATTCTATTTTACACTCAACATTGAATAATAAATATTCTCTGAAACTGCATTGTTCAGTGGTAACCATTGGCCACATTTAGCAACTTTATCTTCAATATAAATTAATTAAAATTAAATGCTATTAAAACTGCAGCTCCCTAGTCATGCTACCCACATTTCCAGTGCTCAATAGTCACATGGCTTACACAGCATGCTAAAATAGAGATCTAAAAACAGTTTAATCACAGTCTGTTTTAAGCACTGATACAACAGCAGACTGTATCTACTGGACAGCATTGCTTCAGCACTCTTAGGATTGTTATGCTACATGTTAGCCCTTTGCCTTCCCAAATGCTAATTCCTTTCTTTGAAGGATTCTTGCCCCCTTTACCTAATTTAAAGATAATATTTATTTTCAAGTGCAATATGTATATGTCTTTATGTGTATTATAGATACACAAATATGATGCTTGCCCATGATACTTTGAACATGCAACCTAAAAGTGTATATCCTGGAGTCAGACTGCCAGGTTTTGAGTCTCACCACTTTAATTAGCAAGCAATTACTAGCTGTGTGACTAAGTGCACGTTTCTTAACTTCTGTGTGCTAGGATACTGTGCTTCTCAAAGGATTATAAGAGGACTGTATGAAACAACATAAATGAACCACTTAGAACAGTACCTTGCATGTGGTAAAAATTTAATAAATATTAGATACCATTATAGATTTATAACATCACTTTTTATAGTTATTTGTGACTTGTTTCAACTGAGAAATTCTGAATGTAGATAGTGTTTTCTTCACCTTTTCAGGCTTCCAGCACCTATTAAACGTCAAACATGAAGTAATAAATATATATATTTAAATAAATTAAATATAAATAATACATTCAAAACAAGAATGTATAAAAATTAGTAATATTAATGGAAGTATAAGGAAAAATAATAGAATGGGGTTGTTTACTAAATTCTAGATGAGTTATATTCATAGAATGAATTTTTCTGTCTAATTTTTTATGTTATGTTGACTCATAGTTTCATTAACTTTCTTAAGGAACAATGGCTGGATAAGGAAGAATTCTCAGCTTCACAGTGGGAAGGAGGAAGCAGCATAGTTTGCATGATGATGGTTTTCAGTTTATTTCTTGACCTCACATTTGCCTATAACCTTTAAAATGCATGGTTTGGTTTATAAAAGTACTTATTTTACAACAAATTTTGTGTTAAATATTTTTGCTTTCATAAATAAAATACTGGAAAATTCAGCAGAATTTTTAATTGTTATTTTATTACTAACAGCTTTAAACATGTTTCTTAGCATTGTGCTCTCTTCCTTTTAGGGGAAAGAAAGTGAAATTAAAAACATTGAAATTCATCCGGAAGGACTTCTGATTTCTGGTTCAAGTGTGTTAAGAGCTTGGAAGTTGTCACTCCTACACTCACAAAAAGAAAAAAGATGAACAAACTGAAACTGACATTGCATCTTAATCAGATGATGGATATCACAGAACTTAATCTGAGGACTGAGATCACAGGAAGAACTGCCATCCTGAAATTCAGACATGTGACTGTAGAGAATCTGAGCTGACCAGGAGCAGGAGTGACAGTTGCAGCCTTTTAGGAATACTTAGTGTGTAATTTGCTAATTGATGAACACTGAATATACTCCAGCATGAAAGACAAAACAGTCCCCAGGCTCTGGTTCCGGGAAGCTCTCACACTTTCCTGAGTATTATTTCCAGAAGTCCTAATGGGTTCTCAGCATTAAGATTAAGAGGAAAAACCCCTCCTGCTTTCCTTTCTAAAGGGGGAGGACATTCTGAAGTACACTGCAGTGCATTTTGTCACTATTAAAAGGCTACCCTCAAAAGAAAGCAGAGCCCTGCCAACAGAGTGGAAGAGAAACACCCAATTTCTGTACAGATCAGCCGAGGGTGCTGAGAAGCACCTGTAAAGGTCCTACCCAGGCTCACTAAAAGACTAACATTTAATTATAGAAATAGAATGTTTCCTCTTTCCCTGTACCTTAACTTCACATCAATGGGCTCTCTTATTTCAGGGAATTATAGCATAAAAAAACTGCAAGACTCAAAGGAGTCTTTTACAGAATAGTAGATACAAGAATAAAGACACTTAAGAAGGACAAGAATAGTAGTAAAGAATAGTAGATAAACAATAAGGACACTTAATAGTAGATACAAGAATAAGGACACTTAAGAAAATTTTAGCCTCTGACCGTATAGCCACAGCAACCAGTAAGCAAAGCCTAACTCATAGCCAGATAAACCTAAAACCTAACACAAAAGGTCTGTTTTCCTCAGTTCCTTTCACCCAATGTATCCTGTTCAGCTTTCAACAGGAAATTATGAGACATGCTGAAAGGTAAAAAAAAAAAAAAAAAAAAAAAAAAAAAAGTAATTTTGAAAGGACTAAACAAATTTAAAAATTAGGCACAAAAATGGCAAAAAAATTGGTATTTAAAAGATCAGAAATTTAAAATGATTATTATAACT
>CAUYPK010147807.1:0-13738 GCA_963574355.1 Loris lydekkerianus
GTACGCAGCGGCCTGGGACGTCCTTCCTGGAACCAGCTCAAGCTGAAGTGTTTGGAAATGGTGAAGCTGCGGATCATGTTCAGGAACTATGATCTTCCACCCTCCGTCTCAAGTTCTCCATGAGGGTCCTGGGGGGGGGGGGGGCAGCTGCACTGTGACAAGGTCAAGGCTGTGGACATACCCCACATGGACATCCAGGCGCTGAAGAAACTCAACAAAAATAAGCTGCTCAAGGAGCTGGCCAGGAAGTATGATGCCTTTTCGTCCTTAGAGTCTCTGACAAACGGGTCCCATGAATTCTTGGCCCTGGTCTACATAAGGCTGGCAAGTTTCCTTCCCTGTTGACACTGGGTGAAAACAGGGTGGCCAAAGTCAATGAGGTGAAGTCCACAATCGAGTTTCAGATGAAGAATGTTCTGTGTCTGGCCGTGGCTGTTGGTCATGTGACTATCACAGAGGAATGAGCTGGTGTACAACATCCACCTGGCTGTTAACTTCTGGATGTCACTGCTAAAGAAGAAATGGCAGAATGGCTGGGCTTTATACATTAAGGGCACTCTAGTGAAGAGGAGCCTATATATTTAGCTGAAACAGGTCAGCTTCAAATAAAGTATTGTTTTTATTTGCTAATTTATATAATAAATTAATTGATTTTTTAGCATCACTAACATTGGAAATCTTCTTCCATACAATTCATATAGCTCCGTGGATGTCCACTGCTAAGGGAACCATTTTCATCTCTTTATGGACTTCCCAACCAGGCCAATGAAACAGACATTTCCTATTCTTAAAAATGTAGGGAAAGTAACCACCACATTTCTATCCATTCAGATCACTTACTCCTCCTAAAGGGAGAGATATGACTCGTCTGACTGATGAGATTAGGATATGCAGACTTATGGCCTTGAGCTTCTGCCTCTTCTTTTGGAAAATCTTACAAGTTTTCAACTTTGGAGGAGAGGATTAGGCTGTCTGTGGTTCTGTGACTTAAGAGTTATTGAATTCTGAATGAAACATGCTATAAGGAAGCCCGATTATGGTCATATTTTCAACCTACCTTTTCTAGTTCAACTCTATCATCAATACAGTTTGAATTTTGATATTTATTTTTCTAACCTATGCACATTTTTCCAACTGGTTCTTAAACACACACGTCCCAAACCCCAACAGTTACCAATATCACTGTCTCTTCCCTAAATCATTTTTAGCTTATTTTATTGCCTCCATGGCTCTAAATAATAATAATGATCCTAACATCTTCAACAGTCTTAATACTTTTCTCACAGACTCTCGGAGAAGTGTATGGGGAATATGGGGAAAAAAAGCAGAGTATTGAATATTTCATTTCTGTGAGATCTAGAAGCTTGATTTCCCTATAGACCTAATTTCTTTTAAACCTGGAATATTAGTGTTAGCAAAGTCAAGGTGACAAAGAGATATATTCAAATTCAGAAAGCCATGGTCTCCTTTGTGAACATTCGTGGGTAGTTTCATCTCCTATCCCTTCCTACATACCAAAGAAAAGGAGATTAAATAAAGTACATATTTCCAAGTGAAGTTATTAGTGCCTAGTGCATTCACTCTTCAGCCTGTTTCATCAGGGCCATTAGCATGGCTGAAATGCAAGAAACCAAAGATAAGATGATATCTGCTCCAAATACTCTGACTTGTTTTAGCTAAGAGGAATAGCTAAAGACAAGTAACGATTTTGACTAATAAAGCTACTTAGATGGAGAACCTTGCTGCTAATTGTATGTATCCCAACCTTTTCATATTTGGTAAACTCAGAACCCAGTTAGCCATATAAAGGTTAGTCAATTGCACTTAAAGCCAACCCATTAAGCAAAAGGAAAATTTTCTAAACCTGTTATGTAAACTAGAATTTTCACCAACTAAGAACATTTATAAAGTTGCTTTGCTACTCTTTGTTCAGCTATAAATGATCTCACTAGCTCCTCTTCATCTGCTGGACAAATGGCACAATATAAGAGTTTTCAGATTGTGCTGAAAAAAAGAGTAAACATAAATAAATCATACATTTATGTTGTAATTGACTTCTAAATCCAGAGCCTGTCTGTTTCCGCTACGTTTTCCCTCAGGGTGGTCACTGTATTCTAGTTTGGCCTCAAAGAGAAAATAAAAGTGTGTGGAGTGAAGGGTGGGGGGGCAGTGGGCTTCACAGGAAGGCAGCCTCCTTCTGTCCATGAGAGAGGGGAATGTAGAAAGTCAGCCTTTTTAATTTAATGTAAGTAGCCACACTGTTCCAAAGATTCAGATCTAAAAAAAGCTCACGCTTCTTTCAGCTATTACTTCCCCCAATCCTCCAGGATTTATTTAAAAAGCAATCAAACCTAATTAAAACTATCTGCTTTACCTCCAGAGTGGCCCTTCAATGCCCTAGAAAAACACAGGGATGGCTCAGAAAAGGGCCAGGAAACAGAAGGAAACATGAAGCTTTGTCACTCTTTGTATGCAACAAAATGAGAACAAGAGAGGTTAATGTTACTGAAGAAACTTAGAGGCTGAGGACAGGTGTTAGGACCTGAGGCAAGAGGCGAGACTGTGGAAGATGGTGTGCCTGAAACGGGGGTGTAGGCAGGTCTTGGAGGATCCAGCCAGCAGTCCTGACCTATTTGCTCCACGGGAGTGACCGTGTTATTACTTCAGTTTAGTGTGTCAGCCTCCATGCTTACTGAACCCTGGCTGCTAAAGGGGACAGACTTCATGGCAAACCTGGATTACTTAAATTGCTGGTTTAATTTTCCTGCAGCTCTCCAGAGAGTCTATTTCTATACTGTCATGTATTTATTATGCATATTAAGTGATAAAACAAGCTGCATTTGAAAAAAGAGTCATGCCCACTGAAGACTTCATGTTAATTAGCTTCAAATACAGCTCAAACATCTCTAGAAAGCCAAATGCTTTCTATGCTACCACTTGTTAAGTTTCTGTTTCCTCACCACCGCAGAGCCACGGGATGAAGGAATTTTTCCATTGATATCCGTAGTAGTATTTTTAAAGCGGTTGTTGATGCTACTATTTTCCTCAATTTATAAACATTTAGGAATGTTCTACCTATAGCTGGAAAAATAGGACACACGGGAGCACATGTATCATGACATTTTACCGAAGTACCAGTTTTCATTTTAACCAGTAATTTGACATTTTACCTCCCAACCCAAATTTTGATGTCAGCTCATTAATAAAAAGAAAATGATGTTCTGTGATTTCTGCTTAATATAAAAGCCCCCAAAGATCACAAAGAAAGCACAGCAAAGGATATGATACGTATATGTGTGTGTTGCTGGTGGGGACACGGAGGGAAGAGACAGAGGCAAAGGGGCCAAAAAGTGTATTGGAAAAGATGCCACCCAGGAAAAGTGCCATTGAGTAATAGTAATGGGCATAAAAATACTCAGGAAAGGATTTCACATATGAGATTCTTTTCCTCTGGGGTACATTTGTCTCCAGAATATAACATTTAAATTAAAGATGATAAAAAAAAATTACTTAAAAGAAAGTGCAAGTAAGAAATGAAACAGGATATAAATGGAAAAAAAGATCAGAAGTATAAAAAAAAGCTCATTTACAAAAAGAACAATCCTAAGTGATGTATGTCAAGAATGGAAAAACAAAAACCACATGTTCTTACTATTAAATTAGAACTAATTGATCAACACTCAAGTGCACAGACGGAAGTAAAACTCAACACAAATTAAGTAGGTGTGTGTGTGGGGGGAGCAGGAGATGGGTAAACTCACACCTAACAGGTATAATGCACACTTTTTGGGTGATGGGTACACGTATCTCTTTGATTCCAACCATACAAAAGCAATTCATGTAGGCAAAACATTTGTACCACCATAATAGTATGAAATGTTTTTAAAAATGTCAATTTAGGTGTCAGTCCTTTTAGAATTCCAGAGATGTGGTTGCAACTTCTTCATTCGCAAAAACTTTCAGCATAAAACATTCAGGACAATGTACTTGGGAACCTCAGAACTCTGGATCTCCCTGGCTGTTGTGAGCTACTCGACACTTCAGTCAACTGCAAGTTTGAAGTTGCTATAAATGACTAAGTCCTGTTGGTAGGGTAGTGAGGATTTGAGAGGCAGAGACATTACCTAATAGTCCTTCAGGCAATCAGTCTTTTTTGTTGTTTAGCCATTTGGTTGCTTTATGTTTTTGTCTTTTTTGGTTAGGTTGCTTTCACCCTTTACTATGCAACATGGAAATAAACATAATCCAAATGCCCGGGAGGGTTCAACTGTTTACGGGTTCAAATGAAGTTATACTATTAGAGTATAAGGAAACTGAAATTTTCTTAACACCTACCACCTACAAAAGAGCTGGAGCCCACACCTCCTTTAACATCACTTCCCAATCTCATAACTCACCCTGTGTCCCAGGCTGAGCTCCTCTTCCCTGCCCTCAAAGTGCCAGGCAGCTCTGGTATCTGTTAGGCCAGTCCTTCGGCCCCATGGGTCCAAACCACAAAAGCTCCCTTAGCCTTAGGCTGTGTGGCCATACCCTCCTCAGGAGTCCTGCTTACACCTGTGCTCCTGGACAAGCCTTCTGTTACTTCTTCACTTTAGCACAAGAGACAGCTCATACTTTTCATGAGGCCTGCCTGAAGGCCCAGAAAGAGGGGGAAAGAAGGACACGCAGAGGTCTGAGAGGCCACAGCACCAGTCTCAATCTGTAAAGGACGTGAGTTTTCTCTTCAAGCATCTTCACATTTGCCTAAATTCCTCAGAGACAAGACTCAAGCAAATAAATCCCCAGGAGTTGGAGGTATCTCCATCTCATGTCTAGACGAAGATTTATTTCCTATCTTACAATCTACTTTGGCCCAGGATCACTGATCCTGGCAACCTCCACACCCCTCTCAACAGGGTTTACCCTACGGTTTCAATAGGGCAATCATGGTCCAACACCACTGTGCTTCCTTATACATGATGAGCAGACAGATGGCAGAGCCAGTGGAAGGCTAAGGAAACAGAGCAAGCTGATTTTTAAATATCCCTTGCTTCCAAATTACTAAGAACAATGGATTTGCCTTTAATTTTGAAAGTTTCACAGCTTCTGTGAATTTATCACATAGAAGGCTGTTTAACGGTCCTTTCTGCAGAAATTCCTGCCTGTCTCTTCCCAAGTATCAGGTCTCTGAGCTTGACCACTTCCAAGAATCTACTAAATTTAAGACACTAGTGAGAAGCAGCCATTTGAAAGCATCTAAGTCCATACGTTTAAAAGAAACATTTACTTTGCAGAAGAAGCTGCCTACAGAAATACTATTCTGCTTACTACCCAGATGACCTTTTCCATGATCACCCACCACTGTTTAGAAGCTTTTCAAACACCTCCTTTTTAAACTATGACCTGTGATTTAGATTTGCATAACTGAAAGAGCCGTGCAACGATTGGCCTCACAATTTAGTAGACTGCATCAAAATGGTGTTCAAGTCCCCACTTCTAGAAAAACAGAAAACCTATTCGCAGTTTGGAAATAACCTTTCCTCAGGTTCTCTCACTCCCAGCAACTGCCCACTCCTGTGCCTGGTTCCAGGTACCCCACACAGCGATTCGACGGCTTAGTCTTCCCAACAATCCCCTGACATCTATACTAAACACATACCTCTTAGAGACCATGCCCAGTGTGTAGGCCAGAGAGATTAAAGGACTCACCCAGGTAGAGGGTAAAAGCAGCAGAACAGAAATTTAACTTGGACAGTTTGGCTCCAGAGTTTGTCTCTTAACCAATCTACCCCAATTGCCTTAAGAGACTGTATATCATCATAACTTTTTGTAGGTCCCCAGTTTAAAAAGTGGCTAAGCTGGCTTAATGTTTCAGCTGCTATTCCACTTCAGTTACTTTCTGTAGAAGGCTTTGCGGCAGACCATCTTGGGGGAAATGTGAACAGGTAATGCCTGTGCCCTTGCTGCTGTCCTCACTGCTGGCTGTCACCTTGTAGCAGCTGCCATCAGTGAGGCTGTCACTGTGTCCTAGGTGCTGAGCTAACCCCACATGATGGGCAATGTCTTTGCATTTTCACAAGCTCATGATATAGTTGCTATTTCTCTCCATTCTTCTGTGTAGAAAATTGAGGTTCTGACAGGTTAAGTAACTTTCTGTGGGAACACAAGGTTATTGAGTTTGAGAATCAAAATTTGAATGAGGTAGTTAGATTCAGTACTTCTGACCACAATGCTATATACCTTCAGTGTATAATTGTTGCTCCAGGAGTATGGAATTTGATGTAAACCATCAGGTTATTTTAAATAAATGAAAATTTACTTCGTCTTGTGCAAGGGAAACAGAGTCTTAGAGTTTTCCTACATGATGTATTTTCATACCATTTAATACCTCATGTCTAAATTTGTTATAAAAAGCCAGTTTTGTGGGGAAGAAGAAAAATACCTTGACTTGGGTTATATGGGCTATGAGAACTCTGTTATTCATTTTTCCATTTTTTTGATTAATTTCATGAAACTTGAGATTGTATTCATTACCTCCTTGGCAAGAGTCTTTAATTTACATGCATGCAAGCAGTCTGGTATGAAAACTGTTGTTCTTTGTTGTATAATTACTTTGACCTGGGATTCAATAAATAGAAACATGTTTATAAGATTGTGATGCTAATTCACATGCAACTGGAAAACTTCCAGTGTTAAAAATGTAATAAGGGGAATATAATATCAAGAACAGTTGCAGGAATCAAAATAATATCAATACGGCTATTGTGACAATAGTAACTTTATTTTTACAAGGTTTTCTTATCTTAGAAATTCAAGAGACTTTTCAATGTATAAATATTCTGTGGTCTGAGGGATTCAAACATAAGGTAATAGAGACATGCAAGAGAAAGTGCTCTGCACAGTGAAGGGGCCCAGAAGAGTGAGAAGAACATCAGCATAGGAGGTAAGACATTTGGGTGACATTTCCAGAAAGCAAACATATCAAAATCTTATAGTTATTTTTACCACAACAGGATTGCATGGCTTGGTTATCCTCATCTAAAATTGACTGAAAAAAGCCATAAGAATAAACCAATAGTTTCAAAGATCTACTTCTTCCAAATGGTTTATACACATATACTTCCACATCTGATGCTGTTTGTCTGGGATTCATAAGGTCAGAACAGTTACTCATTAGAACAGATTTTAGACATTTAATGACTAGAAAGTTATGAGCCTGAGCCTATGGCCTTTCTCATTTCTAAATTACATGATGCTTAAGGTGTAGATTTTAAGTTTGGAAAATACATATGTACATAAAACACCTGGATTGGCTCTTTAAAAATAAATCAGTTCTCATACACTACTAGTGGAAGTATAAGGTGATTTAAGGAAGTATCTGCTAAAGCTGGATGTCTGTATACCTAGGAATATATCCTCTGCCCAGCAATTCTATACCTAGGAATATATCCCCCTAAATGTGTACATATTTCACAAAATTAAATGTATAAAAATGTCAGAGCAGCAGCATTTTTAATAGACAAAAATCCAAAACCATTTTAATGAGCTTCAATAGCTGATAAATAAGTAATCTGTACAATACTCATGCACGGGAAAACTATACAGCAATAAGAATGACAGAACTGCTGCTCCATCGCAACATGGGTGAACTGAAGAAATGTGAAGTCCAGTTAAAGAAAGCAGACACAGTAACAGTGCATTCTAGGATTCAATTTCTAGCAAGTTCAAAAACAGGCAAACCTAATCTGTGGTATGAGTAGTCGGGATAGCAGTTACTTAGAGCAAGAAAAGATGCGTAGACTGAGTCATGGGAGGGCTTCTTGAGTATTCGTGATGAAGGTGTTCTTTTCCCTGAGCTGGCTCATGTGTTACACAGATATGCTCATTTGTGAAAATTAATTGAGATGTGCTTTTAAAGTGTTTGCATTTTTGTGCTTACTCATTCAATATAAATCTATGTTAAAATAATTATATATTTATGCTTCTAAAAATACCATGTAATTTTTGTTTGACTACCTTATAGTAAGATTTCGCAGTATGAGCTATTCACATTTTGGGGCTGGATAATTTTTCCTGTGGGCAGCTGTTATGTACACCATTCTATGTTTGGTATCATCCCTGACCGTGGCCAGCTACATGCAAGTAGCATCTCCTCCCCAGGGTATGATAATCAAAGATGCTTTCAGACATGGCCACCTGTCCTCTGGGAAAGTAATTACAGTCTTAAACTAATTTGAATCAAAGAGTCACATTTCAGCAAGGCTACTGGTCAATTATACCATTCACATCATTTCCTTGACTGGTAGTTAAACGCCAATAAGATTTTTAATAATTGTTAGATGGGATCAGTCTGGAAATTAGAAGACAGTCCTTTACATCTAAGAAACAGAATTATTCATGTTACATGTCATGCAGATGGGAGTGGAGCAAAAGAAGATTCTAAAAATCATCCTAAAATTTCTTTGAGAAATCTACATGATAAATAAGAAATAATGGATTCAATCTTCACCTAACTCCCTGTAATTTGATGAGTAAAAGAGGGGAAGGTGGGAAGTAGATCAGATGAAGAGCACTCTTCTTAGGGGACCTTTGGTCACTGCAGTGTGTCAGGAGGTACAGAAGTCCGAGGGACCACAAGAAGTAGGGTTATGGCAGGAATTCGTTCTACTGCAGTTGAACACCCTTACATAACAAAACCCCAAACCTGCCCTGGTCACCATGTCTTTAAAAAAAAAGCAAGAAAGCAAGGATGCAGTTTCCCTGTCAGACCTGCTTTAGACCCCAAATCTCTCATCACCTTGGTGAGGTTCTCTACCATGGACCGGCTCTCTAACCTGTCAGAGAACTGTCTAGAGCAGAGCAGCATTTCTGGGAGAAATATAATGTAAATCACATTTACGTTTTTATATACTGGGGGTGCCAAAAATGTATACAAATTTTAAGCAATCTTATTGGAAGTAAATTCAGTCATTCCTAAAAAGTGTATGAAGTGCAGATAAATTGGACGTGCATAGCATGTCAGGGTCCACTTAACCAGTACTGCTTACCTTTAATTCAACTTTGAGAAGAAATACATAGATAGCATCTCTTAAAATGTGTATACATTTTCTGACACTCTCTGTATTTTAGCTTCCACATTAAACAAAGTAAAAAAAAAAAAAAAAAAAAAAAAGGTGAAATTATTTTCAATAATTATTTTATTTAACCTAACAAATTCCCAACTATCATCATTTCAGTATGCAATAAATAGGAAAAGTTATTAATGAGATATTCTCCATGCTTTTTTTTTTTTTCACATGGACTTTAAAATCTAATGAATGATTTACAGTCATAGCACAGCTCAATTCAAACTAGCTACATTTCCAGTATTCAGTAGCCACATTGGGCTTGAGGCTACCATCCTGGACAGCAGAGATCTAGAATCAGCAACTAGGTAGGCAATGAAGACACCTAGGGAGAATTTATCCATTATCTTTTGGAGGTATATGATGGGCATAAACAGTTTTTGACAAGAAAAAAAAAATCAGTAAATAGAAACCGGCTAGGTATGGGCTCTTCTCATTACAGTTTTCCGTTCTAATCTTTTGTGATTTCCTTTATACTTTCTTCTTGGATCCATGAATGGCTAAGAAGAATATGTTAAAACTTCCAAATATATTTGGAAAGAAAGGAGGAGGAGAAGAGGATTTTCCCATTTTTAGTTTTATTTAATTGTGATCTCCATTATGTACCTCTTTGCTGTTTCTTGACCAAGGACTTGGGCAATCTGGCACATGGGTTCCATGTGTGTTTGTTTAGCTCTTATATAATTTTTTGCTTGGTATAAAAAGTTTGTTTCATTTATAAATATTAGTTGTCTATTTTTTGAGACTTTGGGGGGGAAAAAAAGAAATTAACTGATTATTCTCTACTGAACCTCAGAGTCAAAACATTCTATGATAGATATACTTTTATCTGACAATGTGAAAGTTAGTTTTTTTGCATTATGTTATTATTGCTCAATATTTCATTACAGCAATCATCTGATTTCTTTTCCATGTGTATTTATCTTCATTTATTCTTTACAAGGTTTTTGTTTCTACTCCTTATCTTAAACATTGTTATTGTTATTAAATTTTAAGCCTTTTCAATTCTGTGAAGGCAAAAAGTAGAAACCAAATAAACACATGTATATTTATAGAGAAAATAAAAAAAAGTTTGTTTCAGATCTTATACTATTATATATTTATCCATTTTTAGTAACTTTGTTAGAATTTTCTTCATATATAGCCTAAATTGCATGAAATTGCCAGTGCTTCATCATTTTTAGTCTAAAAAATAATGATTTTATATGGTTCGATCTAATACTAAATCAAAACATAATATTTTCAATTGTTATAAAAGACAAAGTTTAGAACACTTGTATCTTTCTGGTGATTTGTCCTTTTTATAATAATGTATCAATGTCTTTCAGGAAAATATGTTTTGTATTAAAATCTTTTTGTTTAATAACATTGTAGATATTAACTCTTTAAAATTAGCATTTGTTAAAATTTTTTTACGTATCTTAATTTCATGGAAGCTCAACATTTTTATCATTATGTTGTAGGTATATTTCTAATAGTTGATATATATATAGGTACTTAATTTTAATCTGAAAGGTTTTTATTTACTGTGGTACTCTTAAAAATTATAATTGATATGATAATTGATATCTTTGGAATTATCTTTAAATATTCTAAACTGTGCTTTTCTCATCATAATATTTGTTTCTTCCTTAGCTTTCTTCTTTTCTTGCTTCTGTAGGACAGATAATCTTCATTCATTTCTTTCTATGCTTGATTGCCAAATTACATTTGTGTCTACATGTGCGGTGATAATTGTTAAACCCTTACTGTGGATTCTTCATTATGTAAACTTAGGTCAGCAATTCTGGCTTCTTCTTGTCAAACAAAAATCTTTAAAACAACTTACTAGTTGAGGAAACAACCATCCTTTGATGCACAAATGAATTAATAAACTTTGGCATACTACTTAGCCATAAAAAGGTGGAGATTTTGTATCTGTTGTTACAACTTGAATGTATTTGAAGAACACTCTCCTCAGTAAAGTATCACAGGAATGGAAAGACAGGCATCACATATACTAAACACTGATTTGAATCTTGTAGATTAACACAACGTTCTCACATGAGAGAAAAACTACATTGAATCCGAGAAGGGGGAGGGTTGGTGGGCTGTTCCAAGCAGGGACAATATATGGGTGGATGGCACACTTCCTGTAGGAGGGACATGGCTGCAACTTAGACTTTGCCTTACAAATGCAAGCAATGTGGTCTAATTGTATGTACCCTCATATTAATCAGAAATAATAAAAAAGAAAAAAAACTTTATTGCTAATCACAGCTCTCCTATCTTATTTCTAGTATTTTACTTTCTATTTAAATTTTTATACCACCCTCACAATTATTCTTATGGCTGTAGCTGTTTGATTTCTTTTAGCACCAGAGTTCACTCCGTATTTTGCACTGATATCAATTTTCTTCTTTAAGATGAGTCTTTTGCAGTTCTTTCAGTGAACTGTTACAGTCTTCAATACACTTACTCCACCTTTTCTTTACTATGATACTTTATACTTATGTATAATTCTTGAATGGCTGCTATTTTTTGGTAGCACTTTGAAGACATACTTTCCATAATCTTCTGGACACTATTACATACTCTGGTCAATCTAATTCTGGTTCCTTTGCAAGACAGCTACCTTTTCTCCCTAATTGCCTTACATTTTGTTTGATCTTTGGCTTTAATTTTTTTTTTTAATCCAACCCAATGAGTCTGGATATTGAATGTTTTTATTAATTCATCTCATTTTAAAAAATATCAATTCTGGGAAACTTGTAGTCATATTCTCTGTAAATATTGCCTTGCAAAGATTTTTTTTATTCCCTTGTGATAAAACTCCTCTAAATACCTGTGGGGCCCTCCTGTATCTTCTATGTCCACTTAACCTCTCTTTTCATTCTCTCATTCTTTTGTTGTTTAATTCTATGAATTGAATTGATCATTAAGATCACACATTCATTATTTAGTTGTGACTAAGTAGTTGTTGAATATATTAAGTTGGTTTTCAATTTAAATTATTAATATTTTCATTTTCTAAATCTGTATTTAATTCATCATCCTAGTTCATTTTATTAGATTTTAATTCTTAATTCAGTATCTTAATCGTTATTCATATGTTAATTTTATTTTCTGTTTTAAACGACTTTTATTAGTTCAAGTTCTTGAGTTACAATCATTCCATTATCTATTCATTAACATAGAATTGGTAATTTCTTCGGTATTTTGTAGTTTGCCTTACGACGTTATTTTTACACAGATTCAATTTTTCATCAAAATCCATGTAGCCTGGATTGTAGGAGTGTCCCTTGAGAATAATGTAATGTCTGTTTCTGTCGAGGACCTTAGTTGCATTATCAGCCCGTGACCAATTCTTACGTTAGTATTTAGGATTTCTATTCATGAGCTGTGTGAGTCACATAAATTCAGACCTCAAATTCGTTTTTGATTTCTCATCTCTTAGTGATATTTGCATATTTCTTCCTTGTCTCATTAGAGGAAATCCTGTCTTTTCCAGGTCCCACTGTGTAGATACTGTCTAATTTGAGAATGAAGCTACTCATGGACCCCAATTTTATGAAGGCATATTCTTATCAAATACCTAGTCCAAAAAGGTCCAGTGCTTTACCTCTATCTCTCAAGTTAGGGGAAGCTAAGTCTACTTTTTCTCTGATGACAAGGACATTCATGTCCCCCCAAATTCATAGGGAGATTTCACTAACAAATGCCTAGCTTGAAGGAGCTAAGGCCTTACTTCTGTCCTTCAGGTGAGATGAAATGAAAGCTTATGTTACTAGCTATCAGCTGATAATTTCTATTCAGTTTCTGACTATAATCGCAGATTCAACATGTGCAAAATAATTCTTGTAATTAGTTTTACATTTGTATTTAGCACCAATAGATTTCTCTTTCTTTATTGCAAGTTCAACTATGCATTACAGAGATGTTGCTTCTATAATTTATTTAACATTTCTAGTAGTTTATATATCTTTGTTTGCCATCTTGTGGCAATTCTAAATACCATTTGAACTTTTCCTCTACTTCAATATTTGGGAGGGCCAAAACATACTTCTACCCATAATAGTTATCAGTTTTGAATTCTGTCCAAATAGGGAACATGTATTTATGAAGACTCCTAGGGAAGTACCTCTCAATCATTAATGGGCTCATAGTTTAACTGGTAAATCTCATTAAAATGAAGATTTGTATTCAGGAAGTGAACTTATGGTGCTGAGCTACAGGAAGCTCATAGCTTACACTCTGGGAAGCAAGGCCCAGGTAGATTCCTGATATGTGTTCTTTTAAGAAGGCATTTTTGGGGTGGTGCCTGTGGCTCAGAGGAGTAGGGTGCTGGCCCCATATGCCGGAGATGGCAGATTCAAACTCAGCCCCAGCTAAAAACTGCAAAAAAAAAAAAAAAAAAAAAAAAAAAAAAAAGAAACCATCTCCCTGCCAATTGACTGATTGGTCCAGTTAAAAGTTTGAAGAAAAAAATTTGTAGGTATAATAAGTGTTTTTTACCCCACAAACACACCAACCATTTAGTGGTCTGTTTTTGTCATAAACACTAATTTTAACTACAAATATTTTGGTTAAAACATTTAAATGGTACCATAAGTGACTTGGGAGGGAGATGCTTTGTTTTTTTTTTTTTTTTTTTT